>JAPFFP010052064.1:0-30355 GCA_026153255.1 Solanum medicagineum
ACATGCATGAGGCTCCCTACAGTAGTATGTAGAACTAACATCATCCGATCGAAGTGTATGAACCAGAGTGAACAACTTTCTGTGCCCTGGGTGGAAAACAATTGCTCTTTGCACTCATGTATACATGCGGACTCATGCAAAATATTTTACAGTTCATCTAGTCCCTGACCTTGAATGATTATGTGCCCTCACCAAGAAGATCACCCATACACACCACTATGAATCTAGTCAAAAGATCAAGAATGGGTACATAAATAACTCGCACTCTCCAAACAGATGTCTTAACTTGCTTCAACATTCCATAAGTTTTCCCTTAAAGTAAACGTAGACCTATTTGGAATTTTCCTTAGAGGATCATGTAGGTCTTTATTTAGCATTAATGTACGCTGCGGGTAGGTGGGATACATTTATGGATATGGCTAACATGGTTCAATTCCCCCGCGCTTGTAGCACACACTTCACCACTACTCATGCTCCCTTGATTCATAACCCTTCATCACCCTTCTTGAGTTAAAGCAATGAGTACTCTTAGTTATTTAATCTGACAACAAAATAAACCCCTTATAAACACGTGGACACCCTAAACTCTCAATGACTAAGCAAAGGGAAAGAACATAATTTCTTTTATTCCAATAGTATATAAGTGTGGAAAAAAACCTCAACTGACATAACATAAGACCTTTTCTTTTGGATAAGCAACTTTCCAAACGGGAGCCCGTCCCCATTCGGATTAAATGACCTTCCTTATGGGAGCTCCTCCCTTTTGGATTAAGTAACCTTCCTTACGGGAGCCCGTCTTATTTCAGATTAAATGTCATCCTTACGGGAGCTCGTCCCCTTTCAGATTAAATGACCATCCTTATGGGAGACCGTCCCTTTTCAGGTTAAGCGTTCCATAGAACTAGCTCATCGAACCATTACATTTCAATCATCAAGAAAGAACTCCTCATTTTCCCAAGAATACAACAAACATAAGAACCCAACAATCTACTTGTAACACCATTCGTACTTTCTCATGAAACAACTCATATGCACATTTCTGTCATCACCATAAAGTCATTCAATTCAAAGACATGCATTGGACCTTCAATTCATCAAGAAATCATAATCAGACATTTTATCAAACACTTAGAGGGCGTGTAATGCTAGTGTAAAACCATCAAATCAAGAGTGAAATCATGCTATAAAATTCAATGTAGAACCATAAATAGATACTTGGTAATGCGCTCAATAAATATACATCAAAACCATTCATCAAATCTCTCAATAGACCTTAGTTACATAGCTCAAAACATGCTAAAAAGGTCACAATTTCAAAAATCCCAACATAGTGTGCAGTGAAATTCATAATAGATAAGACCCATGACTAAATCAACTTTAACTCATGCAATTTTGAGTAAAGAAGAGCTTGGGTATCATGGATGAAAGGTACCCATGGAAGAAACCCACATACCTTAGCTTTGGAGATGAACTTGAAAAAGATTGGAGATGGAGATTTGAAGCTTGAATGAAATCCTTGATGAAATCCTTAAGATTGGTCCTAAGTTTTGGGACTTAAATTTAGGGTGAAATATGAGTCTAAGTGTTTGAGAGGGTACTAGGGAATATTGAGGATGATATATAGGGTGAAATAAGGATAAATACAAGTAAAAACACATTTGGAAACACTTAGGCCCAAGACTTAAAAGTGTTAGACTGAAGTCCAAAACTGAACCAGTTTTTGAACCTGTGCACGTCGCGAGGGTAATGCGGAAACAACACTATTTTTGTGTCACTTTGGAATTTTGTAATTCAATACGATTTCAAAAAAATCAAGGTAGACCTTTTTCCCACTAAATTTGACCCCTTGAACAAGAATATGAAGTTAGATTTTCGAAATAACAAACGGATTTTTAGATATATGAAAATTATGATTCCAGCCATTTTCAAGGCATATTTTTTGGGAACTTTTCAAGCTCGTTTCATTTCACTCTCGAATTGCATGATTTTGAACTAGTATCATGAACCCACCAAGTGTTTGATAAAATATCAAGTCAAGAATTCTCAAGTTATTGATGAACTACTTCATGATTTACAAGTCAACTGATTATATGATGATTAAGGTCATTCAAGTATGTATTGTATTTATGAAAAATAACTATGATGTTACAAGTATCAAGTCAAGACCTACTTCAAGAGTTTTACCTCTTGTGAGCCATTCTTGTTAAAGCACGAGTTCATATATGATTATGATCTACTCTCATGTTTAATGTTAGGCTCACCATTACAGGTCAAGCATGTTTATGAGCTACTCAAGTCATGTTCTTACAAGCTATTCATGTTATGATTAAAGTATGATTTTTCAAGTATTCCATGGGACTAAACTCAGCACCGATGGATTGGATGTTGGTGTGGACTATCTTCAAGGGTCCATACTTCTTTTCTCAAACTATGTGCCAATATAGGATTATACTTTACCCTAGCTATACTAGTGGATCTATTTACTACACTTTATCATGAAATCCACCCCAAAGTAGGACGGGTTCCCGTAAAGGGGGTTACTTCTCCAAAATGGGACGGGCTCTCGTAAGGTGAAGTATGGTTTGCCTTGGCAAGTACACCACCTCTTTACCGATGAGGGGTAATCATCGGAATTCCAAGTTGTAGCTCCCTTGGTCTTACTCATGTCGGTTAGGGTCTCTTCCCACACAAGTATTATGTTTTATGCAAGTTGAATAATTTACAAGCATATTTTACTTCAAGCATTGATCGTGCATGCCATATTGAGATTACACTTATCTATTTCTTATTATTATGCATTTTGACTATATTAGCTTATGTCTTGTTATATTGCATCCTACATACTTAATATATTCAAACGTACTAATGTATACTCTATTACTACATGATATTACAATTTAGGAACCAGAGCACCATTTGATCATCCCTCACGTGGCTAGTACGATCCTTTGAAGGAAGATTTGGTAAGTCCTCAAGTCCGAGGACACTATCTCTGTTACTCTTGTTATTTTGAGACTTCTTTATGTCGATCGTTTGTTACTATAAGGGTGAACCCCGAAAGTATCTTGCCCCCTGCTCCATTCCATAATAGAGGTATTATTGGATATTATGATATACTATTGCATGAATTTGACTCTTTAATGCTTTAATAATTATCAAAGTCCCCCTCCCCCCCGGCTAGTCTCACTTTCCTTTTTATTATATCTCTTGTTGTTGTTTGCTTCTATGACTAAGGATGTGTGACTGATATGCTAAGAGGCTTGTTTGGGTTCCTTCAAGTTCTCATTCGCCGTGCCACGTCTAAGATCTAGGCTTGGGTAATGAAAAACTTGGTATTAGAGCATTAGGTTGTTGATGGTCCTTAAAATCCAACACACCGTATCTGTTAGTGTCTTATTCATGGTTGTGAAGCGCACCACAACTATGAATGAGGAGGATATGAGGTGTTTTAGGAGATGTTTCACTTCTTCATGGTCTATATCATTCTTTATAAGTAAGTGTAATGCTTTTCCCCTAACGAATGCTCTTTGCTCTTCTTGATCATGCCAATTCCAAGAGGGAGACTAAAGAGAGCCCGTGCAACCGAGGAGCAACTGTTTCTCCCGCTCCTCAAGCTCATCAAGGTGGAGGCGTAGGCCAAAATGAGTTATGAGAAGCTATTGCAATGTTGACTCATGCTATGACCAACCAAATCAACCAAGGGGCGCAAGCCCCTCTTGCTCCCACTCTGGCTTCTAGGGTGAGGGATTTCACTAGAATGAACCCACTAGATTTCCATGGACCCAGGACTGATGAGGACCCCCAAGAGTTCATAGAGGAGGTGTATAAGGTTCTATCCATCATGGGTGTCAATTCGGAGGAAAAGGCGGAGTTGGCAGCCTACCAACTCAAAGGAGTGGCTGAAATATGGTTTACATAATGTAAGTTTGAGAAGGGGAATGATGATGCTATTCCTTAGGAAAAGTTCAAAGTCTCATTCCTCAACCAGTGCTTTCCTATTGAGCTAAGGGAGGCTAATAAGATGGAGTTCATGAACCTGAAGCAAGGTTCCATGAGTGTGAGGGAGTATTCCCTCAAGTTCAACCAACTCTCCAATTATGCTCAACAATTGGTTGCCGAGCCTAGATCAAGGATGAACAAATTTGTGTTGGGACTGTCTGACTTTGTAAATGAGGAGTGTCATATCGCCATGCTAGTAGGTGATATGGATTTGTCTCTCCTCATGATATATGCCAAGCAACTAGAGGGGAAAAGCTTAGAAAAAGAAGAAGTGGTGAGTCCAAGTGGGCTTGTTTTGAAGGTGGTTTCCAAGGATCTAAGGGTGGCCGATTTCCATAAGGCTAAAAGTTCCAAGTCCAAGGGTCTTTCAATGCTCCTACCAAGAGGTTTGCTAATGATAGAGTGACCAACCAAAGGTTCCAAGGTGGTAATGGAGGAATGACAAAACCTAGATGCCCAAGGTGTGAAAAGAATCATAGTGGTCCATGTTTGCGGAATTCTAATGCTTGCTTTGGTTGTGCTGAAATGATTCACAAGGTTTTTGATTGCCCTTATGCTCAAAACAAAGGTAGAGATGGTCATCCACAAAGCTAAGGTGCAAATGCGGGTCAAAACGGAAGAGGAGGATGCCAATAAGGGTGGTGCTCCAAGGCAAAATAGATTTTATGCTCTTCAAGGAAGACAAGGGGTGGATGAGGTGCCCGATGTCATCACCGGATGTCAAAGGTTTTTGATTTGGATGTTTATGCATTGATAGAGCCACGTGCCAGTCTTTCTTTCAATACTCCTTCTATTGCCAAAAAGCTTCATGTTAGTCCCGAATTTTTGTGTGAACCTTATGAAGTGTCTACCCCTGTTGGTAAGTCTATTGTTGCTAAAAGAGTCTATAGAAATTATCCCATGTTCATATTGCATAAAATCTTGCGTTGTGATTCTGTTGAGTTAAATATGGTGGATTTTGATGTCATTCTTGGGAAGGATTGGTTGCATGCATATTATGCTTTTATCGATTGTAGAACCCGTATGGTTAAATTCCAATTCCCTAATGAGCCCATCCTTGAGTGGGAAGTTGTGATGTGGTGGTCAAGGGTAGATTTATTTCTTGTCTTAAAGTCTAAAAGTTGATTTCTAAGGGTTGTCTCTGTATCTCTTCCTCATTTTTCAACTTTTTTTCTCACTCTAATTTCTCTCTCTAAAATGCTCTCCAGAAAATTCTCACTACCAGTCCACTTGGCATGGCCGTGACACATCGACGGGTGGAGACAGGTCATCAGACCTGTTGCATCAGGGGCACTCAGACATGGTGCATCATCCCCAATAGGCCACGTGCATAGATTTATCCCACAGCTCTAGAAAATCGTACAACAGTCTGGTAATCACTATAGCGGTTTCGCAAGAAGAACTGTCAAGGGCATATGAAATTATTTCCCTCATTAATTCTAGAAAAATTCAAGTTTTTCCAAGCACTAGAGTGGTGTCTGCACCTATTCTATCTCTTGTCAAATTTTCATACCAATCCATCTTTCCATTTCAAAGTTCGAACCAAGCAAATTTGGTGGGAATCGCCTCATAAATGCCTCAGATGTGCCATGAGGTTTTGACAGCTTTTAAGGGAATTTGAGACATAGACCAGTGGGGAATGCTTCTTCAGGCCATGAGGCTTCCACAAGTAGATTTGGAGCTAATTCCATAGGTGAAATCAATGGGAAAGCATTTTCTGCCGACGGCAACAGACTTTCAGCAAATTTCATGGGGAAAGACCTATACCTCTACTCCTGGGGCAAACGTGAATCTCGGGGAACCAAAAACCCCAAATATGAATAAGCCAAATCAATCAAATTTGGGAATTAGGGTTTCCCAGACACAAGATGCTTTCCAAATACAATTTCCGATCGCGAATGCTTCAATTCCTAATTTAGCTGATGTTAGTGATCTAGGAGGTATGGGTGATCAATTCAAACATCATGCGGAGGAATTGCAAGTTGGTATTGGCACAAAGGTGATTAATGATAAGCAGATTAAGGTAAATCAGGCTGAGGGAACTACTTAAGGTGTAGGAATGAGTTACAAGGAAGGCTTGGAGGATACTCATCCTCAACCTTAGGTAACTTCCTGAACCCTTTGACCACTAATAAATGTATTACTCTCAATATTAATGCTAATGTTCAGTCTGGGAAAGAGGTTAATAAACCTGCTAATTTGCATTATATTGAGAGTAATGAGATTGATGGTAAAAGCAAAAGGGAGAATAATGAGAGGAATACCATGCATCAGCAGCCTAACTTGCCTCTTAAACATAAAGTGTCTTCTAATTTTGACAACCACCGCCCTAAAAAAGCTAAGAACCCTACCATCACTACTAAAGAAACCACCACAAAAAAACTTTCTACCCATCCTTAAAATAACACTAGAAACAACAAGACCATTTCTGATCCAGCCCCCCTACTATTATTCAGTCCTATGCCACTAGACTTAGGATGAATTAAACCAAAAATTGATGTTCCCATTACCATTTCTGCCCCTAAAATAACTACCAAACAAGGCCACTATGCTGTTATCTTTAAAAGAGGAGTTTATGGGAATGTTAGCCAATAGATGCTGGTTTACTCTTTTTGGAAAATTCTTCAACACCATGCCTAGAACAGAGATCATTAGAAAGAGTTTTATTGCTCAGACTCTATTAACTGGAGGGGTGAAGATTGCTCACTTTAATTTAAGACACACCTATATTGATTTTGACAATGAGGCAGATCACTCTACAGTCTGGACCAAGCAAATAATGTAGATTGATGGTCAGCTTTTGAGGATTCAGGTGGACTCCTACTTTTAAACCTGAGGATGAAACATCCATTGTGCCAGTTTGGGTCACCTTGCTAGAGCTTCAATGGCACTATTACTATATGGAGGTTATCTCAGCTCTCTTGGCCCTTGTTGGGAAGGCTTTGTATCTGGACTCAGCTTCCATTAAGAAGACTAGGGAAACTATTGCTAAGGTAAGGGTTCAGATTGATTTAACCAAAGATAGACCCCAACATGTTTGGTTGGGGTTTGATGAGAATGATTTTTTAGTTAGAAAGTGGCAATTGATACAGTATGAGGACATCCATGAGTATTGCTCTCATTTTAAGCATCAAGCCTACCCTATTTCTGAATATACTATCAAAAGGAGAGATGATGAAATCAAATGAAAGAAGGAACTAGAAGCTACTACCATAAATGATGAGAATGTTGAACCTAATGAGAAGAATGGGCTGACTGATAAGAGAGAACAAGTTCAACACAATGCTAATACTGACAGCAAGAGGAAAGGCCCTGCGAAGACAACCCAAAATGTTGCTCAATGGCAAGTTCAAAGGAGAAAGAATAGCAGGAAGAAATAGTATCAAGTGATACATGAGGAGGTCCATCAGGATGAGCTGTTGAATGAAGAGCAACAATTGAACAATAATGTCTCAGGTATTGACTTAATGGCTCCCCAAAGTAATAAAGTTGATCACAATTGTGTAAGTCAACAACCCAACCCTAATGTTGTTCCTATTATTGTTAATGTTGATAATTCTCAAACCCAAAATCCCCATGTGGTTTTGACTAGGTCAGCTGATGTAGTCTCTGGAAGGAGGATATGAGTAAGGAGAAAACCCCTAACTTGCAGGATGGGAAACCCATGGGGCGGGATTTATCCCATGCTAGGCATGGGAACCAAAACAAGGATCTCAGGATGAACCATCAGGCCCCTACTACCACTGATAAATCAGCAAAATCTAACCAAATTCACTCACAACACTCAGGTGCAGACTATTAATGCTCTAGGTCAAAGCCAACAGGTCAACAACACTCCTAGGAATTTGGAAGGGGGTATGGCTACTGACTTGGGTTCTCTGGCAAGCTCTAGTGGTACTAAGAGCAAAAACAAACTTAGCAAAAAGAGAAGGGATGCTCTGAAGAAGAAAATGGCTCATGTTGCAGGTGAAACATTGATTGATTCTGAGAAAAGTCCATCTTGTCAGTTTGTTCAGGAGAAGGAACCTTGCAAGAGATTCTTTTTGGTGGATAAAAGTTTGGGCATGATTGTCACTCCCATCAACATATTTAACTCCCCTCTTTCTGGGGAACCCCCCTGATGTTATAAACAAGGCCAATGATGAAGTGTGTATAACACCCCACATCTTACAATACTAGCACTATGCAAATGAAACATGATATGGTTTGATCAAATAGTGCCAACTTTTAAAAGTGCTTGAATCTCCAATTAAAGGGCAATATGTACGTCTAACGCCGAAGAGGGTCGAGTGTAAATAAGTTTTAAGTCGAACTGAGGAGATCACAACCTTAAATGTAGTGGGAGAAGTGAGGTGCTTGTAGGACTTAGGAAGCTAGCAGGTGAGTCACCTACTTGATTAGCTTAAATTTGCTAGCTAAATGGAGATGAGGCCCGACGTCGAAATTGTCCGAGTCCGATTATGGATAAAGTCCATGTTAAGGGTGTAACTTTAGTCTGTGTTTTAGCATCTGAAATGGACTTTATTTTCAGCCTAAGAAGCATATAAAGGTCCCAAGTACATCACAACCTACTTAACCATTTGGGCCCAAACCAAGTGAAGAGAAATTTGGAAAATGGGCAGCCAAGGCCCATCAAATTTGAGACCCAATTAGGCCCAAGTGAAAGGGCCAAGCTATTGCATTACCACCTTCATAATATAAGGCTTAAACCACACAAGAAAGTCGGCCAAAAGCCCCTTTAAAAAGGCTTACAAATAGCACCTTTGATTCATTCTTAGACTTGGAAAATTTCAGCTTTCACAAACTTTCTCTCTACACTTTCTTAGCCTAGCAAAGCAGCCACAAGGGGACTTTTAGGGTTATTGGAGAAGCCCTACACCTTAAAGGTAGTTGTAAGTAAGTTTACATATGTGTTTAGTATAGTTTTCTTATGAAAAACAAGAGACTATATTGGTTATGTTTGTGCTGAAATTTTGGACAGCATGTGTCCTAAGGATTGTTGTGAGCTTTTCTTGTTGTTCAAGAGGATTTTCTCTTCTTGGTTGGATGTATTATGAAGTAACACTCATGTATTTAACAAATTATTTTTTTTAATGATGAAACCAGGCTGCTGCACCACTTTTATAGTCCGCAAAAAAAAGAGTTGTTGTACAACGTCGCAATTGTGCTCTTAAAAGAAATTTGTGGGTTGATAATTGGAAATTGTTTTTTTACGACCTTCACCTTATTTGAGACTATTTGTGGACTATTGTAAGGCTGGTTTGGATATAGTTTGGTTAAAGTTTGAACAGGTTTGGGATTGTCGACGTCAAACTGGGGCAAAGGGACGTAACGTTATGCCACCTATTTGTATGTTGTGTAGAATTGTTATGGATTGTGCTTTGTTGGCTATTGTAAGACTTTTATGGAACTAGAATGGGCTTCACAAAATATGTATATGAGAATGTGTATTACGAAATACGATTAGGGGTGGAAAGGTTGAAAGAATACGCTCGGGTTTATAAATAACCATTTGCTGCCCGTATGTTGTTTTTTTATGAGATTGGGCTTCCAAGATGTACTTATTGGCTTCTAATGCTAGTTATATCACCTACTATGTTGTAGATAAATATTTGGAGGAAGTGAAGGTTATCTTGAGGTAATAGCGAGGTCGTTAGGCTACTCGATTTCGTATTACTTGGCATGAAACCTAGGTTCTTCCTTGGTACATAGAGGCTCTTATCTACTTCGACATAACAAACAACCATTTCTCCACTCTTTCACATGCTTATATGCTCCCATACATAGTCACTTGCAAACCTGCATACATACTTGGATACCAAGATACACGAGTTCGTTCTACTACATAAAGTTCATGCGTTGTTCTACCTCCTATGCATTTCATTATTTGTGTAACTTACTCCTTTCATTTTGGTGTTGTCTTTTGTGATTATTTACATGCCATATATTGTATCTACAATCCTACAGCTCTAATATTACAACCATCGAAAGAATGATCCCTAAGGCAATTGAAAGATAAAGTAAAGTATATTGCTTATTGATGGGTGGTAACCCGAGGGGTGGAAGAATCACCTAGCCAGGGTTGATCCTATCACGGGGGATAGCCTAAGGGGTTAAAGAAAAAGCCTAGCTAGGGCCGATCCCAATATAGATTTACCACTGATCAGCTAGTCATTTGTATTACATGTTGTGCACAGATTATATAGCAAAGGTAAAGTAATAAAAAGAACATAAAGTACATGATCCCACAATATGAATAAGGGTGGTCTCTTATTCTACACTAGTACATAGTTTCATTTGAGTTATTACTTCATATACAGTATTTCCTTCCTTACATATTCAGTACATTATCTCATACTAACGTCCCTTTTGGGGGACCTGCATTTCATGCTGCAGGTACAGGTGCTAGTAGATCTCCCAGTAGTAGTACAGGACATCCAGCTGTTGTTACCAAGCTCCAGGTTGCTTTGGAGCTCACTATCTAGAGCTTATATTTTTGTATTATACAGCTAGTTGAGGCAGGGCCTGTCCCGACCCTTATCAGATACTTTTCCTTGTCTAGAGGCTTTGTAGACTATGTAAAGTAAAGTGTGGTCATGTCTCGTACTTTAGACACCATGGACCCAACGGCCTAGCCATATACACTTCCTTTTGGCTTGGTATTACTGTTTACTTTCTTAAAGGCATGTTAAATGTAGAAATCCCTTATAACATGTATAGAAAGCGCATAGACATAGGTTGGTTCTATCGAGCCTCATCGGTAACGGGTGCCGGTCTACCCTAACGGGACTTTAGGCGTGATAGTGTGTCAACTCAATACTTATCCAACCCTTCCTGACAATAAATTTGATGAATATGTTGTCACTAATTCAGAGGAAGTGTTAGATCAGGACACCTTACCTATCATTGATTAGGATGAAGATGATAAAACTAGTGAGCAATTGATCAAGGCTTTTGCCCCCCTTTAATGACAATGAGCTGCAAGAAGAAATACAACAGATTAATCAGCAACAGGGTTTGTCTCTAGGAGGATCACACTTAAACAATAATTAGAAGATTAGTTTTCAAAGCAAACATTCTGCAACCTCTGGCAGACCCAAAACAAGGCTTTTTCTTTCTAAATCATCCCTATGATTAGTACCATCATTTGGAATGCAAGGGGTATTAATACCCAAGGTACTTTAGAAAGAATCCAATCTCTTAGAATCATCCATTACTTGTCCATTATTGTCATTTTGGAGCCCTTATCTAATAGCTCTAAGATACAGATGTATAAGAGACAACTGGCTATGGATAAAGCTGTGAGCAATGGCAATGGAAAAGTTTGGGCATTCTGGAATTAAGATATGGGATGCAACATCCTTACTAATGATGATCAATAGGTCACATGTGAGATCTAATATATCCAACTGTCTCAAAAGTTTATTTGTACTTTTGTGTATGCAAAGTGCAAAGATGTTCTTAGAAGGCCTTTGTGGGAAAAGATGCTTCAGATTGCTAACAATCATACAGACATTCCTTGGTATGCTATTGGAGACTTCAATTTTATTACAAGTCCTAAGGAGAAACTTGGGGGAGTACCTTACAATATAAAGAAACTTTTGGAGTTTATTACTGTTATAGAGGGCGGTGGTTTGACCGACTTGGGTTATGCTGGTTAGAATTTCACTTGGTCCAACAAAAGAGATAATATGCTCAGAGTATGGAAGAGGCTTGACAGAGCCATGGTTATTGACAAGTAGCTGGAAACTATGCCTCAATCCACTATCACTCATATGCCTTCTGTAGGATCATCTCATGGTCATTTACCCTTGGAAATGCAAGACAAACCTGATAATGACATCAGATATTTCAAGTTTCTGAATTGCTGGGCTGAGCAGTCAAATTTTTTGGAGGTTGTTTGAGAATGCTGGGATAGACCAGACTCTGGAAACCCCATGTGGGTATTCCATCAGAAATGCAAAAGACTCTCTAATACTCCTAGTACTTGGTCTGGGAGGAAATTTAGGGATATTCATACCAATGTTAAAGATTTTGAAGATACGTGCAAAATTGCTAAATATGAGCTAATTTTTTTTTTTTGTGGAGAAGAGATGTCAACTTCACTTATTGAATGCTGAGTATATTAGATTCCTAAAGCAGGAGAACTCTATATTTAGACAAAATCTCAACTTCGTTGGTTTCAAGAAGGTGATGCCAATACTAAATATTTACTTGCTCTCTTAAGGGGTAGAAGAAGAAGATTATTCATTCATCAAGTTCAAGATGAAAATGGGGATTTGTCATGACCCGGACCTAGGGCCTAGTCGTACCGGCGAATAGGGAACCCGAAGGAACCCCAAACAAGCCTCATTGCATATCATTACACATCCTTGGTCCCGAAAGCAAATTAAATGACAATAAGAGAAGATATATAAAAGGGAGAAAGGGACATCTTTGATACCATAACAATACTAAGCAATAGAGTCAAGGCTCACAGCCTGATTACACCACATGTCCAATAACATCTCCACTACATAGATAAGAGCGGGGGCCAAGACAAGCAACCGGGCTCACCTTCATAGTCACAAGTATACGATAAAGTAAAGGGAATCTAAATACATAGTATAGGACAATTGTCATTTTCCCCGTAATGGAGGACTCACCAAAGGCTAACTTGAACAATTTGTCTAGCCACAAGAAGAATCAATAGGAGCTTCGATTCCTACATGGTAACACCCTGTGGGCATAGAGTATGCATTACTACGTTTGAATGTACTAAGTATGTAGGATGTAATGCAACACGAGATAGGCATCATAGTCAAAATGCATAATAATAGGAAATAGGCATAATATAACAACATGACATGTATGATCAATGCATAAGTAAAACATGCACACAATTCACTCAATTCATATAGATCATAATACATAGGTGTGGGAAGAGACCTCAATTGACAAAGAATAAGACCAAGCAAGCTACGACTTGGAATCTCGATGATTGCGCCTCACTGGTAAAGAGGTAATCTACTTGCCAAGGTAAATCATACTTCACACTTATGGGAACATGACCCATTTCATATGAACCTTCCTTACGAGAACCCAACCCAATTTCGAAAAGGATTTAAGATCTCACTTGAACTTATAGGAACACAACCCAATTTCATGTGAAGCGACACTCCTTATGGGAACATGACCCAATTTCGAAAAGGACTTTAAGAGATCGTTCACTAGATAGATCAACTAGTATAGCAAAGATACAACATCATCCTATGGTGGCACATAGTTCTAGGAAAGAGAGCAACCCTCCATCTATTTGTATTAAGTCTAACTCCACCGAATATAAAAGATAATCATAGCTTTAATAACATGTAACAACATAGAGGACATGGCACAAGTAGCTTATAATACCATTGACCTGAAATGGTGAGCCCAACTTCAATCATAAGAATAGATCATCATCAACTTTACCCTTACATTAACATCAATATTAAGAGGCTCACAAGAGGTGAAATCTTTAAAAAAAGGGATCAAACCCTGCTTTACAATATCATCAACATTTCCATGAATTAGACACATCTTAAAATCATCATGATGTCTTTCAACTCATAAGACCTGCATTGGACCTGCAATTCCTCAAGAAATCATAACTGAATATTTTATCAAGCACTTGGCGGGTGTGTAGTGCTAGTGTAAAACCATGTAATTCAAGAGTGAAAACATGCAACTAAATCCCATGTAAAACCATTAATCAACATCTTGTAAGACCCTCAAGCAACACACATCAAGAGCCTTCATCAAATCCAACATTAGATCCAAGATTTAGAACTCAAAACATGCTACACAATCATACTTTCATGAACTCAAATCACTGTACAATAAATTTCTTAATATACAAAACCCACATATAAAATCAACATTAAATCATGCAATTTAAGTAGAAAAGAGGGTTGGACACCATGGGTGAAAGGACCCAATGCTTGAAACCCACATATCTTAGCTTTGGAGAAGCTCTTGATGAAGATTGAAAATGGAGGCTTGAAGCTTGAAGGAAATCCTTAGATCAAGTTTTGAGACTTGAACTTGGGAGAAATATTAGTCTAAGTGTTTGAGTGACTATTGGATAATATTTAGAATGCTTTGAGGGTGAAATAAGGTATAGGTACTTTCTATATGGGAACCCTTAGGCCCAGGACTTGAAAGTCTTGGACTGAAATAAAAAAAAGGACCAAAATAACACGACGCGGATTACTCACTGGAATTTGCATTTCTGCATAAATGAGTTTTACAAAAATAGGCATAAATTCTTCATATGAACTTAAAATAAGGTGAGACCAAGTGTGTTTGAAAGCTAATTCAAATAGCTATAATTTGGTAGGTTGTGGGCCACACGATTCGTTGTATGCTAAGAGATATACCCCTTTAAAGTTGACCCTCCTAAATTGCATTTTTGTAATTTTTGGATTTTGATACGGTTGCTCTAAAATTCGGGTTAGACTTGTTTTCCACTGAATTTTGCCCCCTGAACAAGAATATGAAGTTTAGTTTTTGAAATAACAAACAGATTTGTAGGTATAAGGAAATAACGATTCCGGCCACTTTCGAGGCACATTTTCGGGCACTTTTGGGATCGCTTCAGGATTGGATTCAGGGAGATGATTATATTCTAGTGATCATTTTCATAAAATATTTACAAGTGAAGCCAAATATATTACTGAAGATATCCTTGATTGCATCCCTGAGATAATCAACCAACAGGAGAATGATTTGCTTCAGACTATGCCTGATATGGAGGAATTAAAGAAGGTTGTGTTCTCCATGAGTCCTCATTCTGCATCAGGCCCTAATAGGTTGAATGGTATGTTCTACCAAACCTGTTGGACTGTGAATTAACAAAGACCTGCTAGAGGTTGTGTAAACCTTTTTCTATGGTCAGATTATGCCCAAATATTTTTCACATGCTTGCCTTGTATTGTTGCCAAAATTTAAGAATCCTAACAAGCTGTCTGAGTTCAGACCAATAAGTTTCAGTAACTTTATCAACAAAGTTATCTAAAAATTATTATTTCTGAGGTTATCTCCCATCCTTCCCAACTTGATATCCCCAAATCAGTCAAGGTTTATGAAAGGGAGAAAAATTTCATAAAATATCATGCTTGCACAAAAGATCATCAATGAAATTAAGAAGCCTGCTATTGGGAGTAATGTTGTCATCAAATTGGACATGGAAAAAGCCTATGATAGTGTGTCTTAGTTCTATATTTGCTTAATCATGAGGAAAATGGGATTTGGTGAGAAATTCATTTATATGACTTGGAGAATCATGTCCAATAATTGGTACTGCATCATAGTCAATGGATCAAGATATGGTTTCTTCCGGTCTACTAGAGGTCTCAAGCAAGGATACCCTCTATCTATAGCCTTATTTATCATTGGAGCTGAAGTTCTATCCGTATTGCTTAATAGGCTTCATCAATCCAATTAGTTCCATGGTATTTATAAGCAGAAAAGGGGTCCCCAAATCAACCATCTCAGTTTTGCTGATGACATTATTATTTTCTCATCACAAAGAACCAAGTCTATCCAATTGATTATGGATGTTTTATCTAACTACGAAAGAGTGTATCGTCAATCTATGAATAAAAACAAGAGTTATTTTTGTGATGCATTCCAATTCCTTCAAGAGATCTGTTGAAAGAGTCAAGAAGGTTACTAGTTTTTCTCAGAAAAAGGATCCTTTTCCCCACCTTGTTTGTCCACTCTATATTGGTAGCTAAAGGATCATTTATTTTTCTGATATGGTTGCCAAGGTGGTGGCCAAACTTTTTGGTTGGCAATCTAAACTTCTGAGTTTTGGGGGCAAAGCAACTCTCATAAAGCATGTTCTTTAATCCTTACTAATACATTTGCTTTCTTCTATTACCTTATACAACCCTGAAGCAGATCCAATGTATCATTGTAGACTTTTTTAGGGGGTGAATGGATGACAAAAGAAAGTATGTTGGTCCTCTTGGAAGAATTTCAGCTTCCCTTATGATGATGGAGGCATAGGTGTTAGAATGATCTCTGATGTGTGTAAAACTTTTCAATATAAGCACTGGTGGATTTTTAGAACAAAAAATACTATTTGGAGTAATTTCTTAAGCGCTAAATACTGTCAAAGGTCCAATCCTATTAGTCAAAGATGGAATACTAGAGAATCTCTGGTGTGGAAGCATATGCTGCAAATTAAGCACGGATAAAACCTAATATTGTGTGGAAAATCAACTTTGGTAGCTGCTATTTTTGGTAGGACAATTGCTTGGTTTTGGTTCTTTGGCTCTCTACAAGCATGCAAACAGCAGATTTGACAACACTAGGGTGGATGCATTTATTCAAAATGGAGATTGGGATGTCAATAGGATTTAACATCAGGTCATCCTCAGCATGTGGCTGCTATTTGGCCTTGGATTTGCAGATTCAGCAGCGGGTCCTTAATAAGGCCTTATGGAAATTGAAGACGGATGGTTCTTGCTCTGTCTTTTTTGCTTGGAACATAATCAGGGACCAAAGAACCAAAACTAATATCAATAGACTTAAATAGCATAAGAACATACTTTTCAAGTGCTCCTTTTTGCTTTGGAGGGCATTGAGAGGTAAGCTTCCTACTAATGAGATGCTAAGTAAGTTTGGACAAGACCCAAAGGATTGTTGTTGCTGTTATAACCCTGGGAGAGATACTATTGGTCATTTTTTATTACTGGGCACTTTGCAACAAATGTCTAGCAAGTTTTTGCTACTGCTTGTGGTATTATAGTGATCCTCTTCCTTTGCATCACTATGTTATGAGGTGGTGGGGATCTGAGTACAATAATGAAGTTCACAAGTTGATTCTTCAGGATGCTCCTATTTTCATCTGCTGGAATCTATGGAAGAATAGATGTGCTACAAGATATGCTAGGAAACAATCTAGTTGGACAAGAGTAAAGTACCTGACATTCAAAGACACTTATCACCTGCTCAAAACTTCCTTTCCTTACATTGTCTGGCCAACTAAACGGAAAGATGTAATGATACTAGCTAAGAAGTGTGTTCAGGAGATTAAAACTACTCTTGTTCTGTGGCTCAACCTCCTGATTAATGGGTTAAGTTGAATTCAGATAGTAGTGCTTTATCTGATGGTATAATTAGGGCTAGAGACCTCATCAAAGATTATGAGGGTAATTTTTTGCTTGCTTATGCTACACCCTTGTGACAAGGTTCCAATAACCAAGCTGAAATGGAAATAGCTTTGTTTGGTGCTGTGCCGTACATCCAGATAGGGTACAACAAGGTTTTACTGGAGGTTGACTCCCAGTTGTTGCAGATATAGGATTAATCAGATAGCAACTCCACTATGGCATGTGAATCAATCCCAGATTAGATTGCTCTTTCATACAACTCAACTACAAGATTCAAGTGTATTCATTCCTATATAGAAGCTAATTTTGTGGCTGATGCAATGGCTAAGCATAGTCATAATCTCTTTTCTCCTTAGATTTATTTGGATGTTGCTCAGATGTCCAGAGATGCCAGAGCTTACTATTACCTGGATAAAATGCAGATGGCCTCTTTTAGAAGAAAAAAGCTTAAAAGGATTAAATAACCTCTTGAGAATGGGGTTTTTCTGATATTAGACTAAGATTTCTCTTAGTCATTTGTTGACTTAACTGAGCCTAGGGCCTTGTTGGGTTTAGTTTTTGCTTTATTTCTCCCTTTTTTATTAATGTAGGGGGAGAGTCTCCCTTTTTTATGGATTCTTAGAATTAATGTACTGAGAGGAGTCCTCTCTATAGGTTGCTTCTAAGTTTGTTTACTTGTCTAGAATTGGGGACAAATTGACTGATCTTACTAGATTGGCCGCTTTGTGAGCCACCTTGAGTTGGAGGTAAGGTTTGGCCCCCCTCCATGTATCTTTTCTTTTTGTTATCTATAATAAGGCTTGGCGGTATGCGGCTCAACCCCTGACCGTCCAAAGGAGTGGGGACCCTTTGGCATAGGTAGGTTCCCTATAAGGAAAAGGGTTATCTCTATTATTTTGTAAGGGTTAGGGATGTTGAATCCAAAGTCATTCCTATTGAGTTGGTTTTGGTGATCAATGAGTTTCTTGATGTCTTTTCTGATGAGTTTCCCGGTGTTCCTCCCGAAAAGGAAATAGATTTTGGTATAGACCTTTTTCTCGAGACTCAACCCATTTCTATTCCCCCTTACCATATGGCCATGGCGGAATTGAAGAAGTTGAAGGAGAAATTGAGGGATTTGTTGGAAAAGGGTTTCATAAGGCCTAGTAAATCACTTTGGGGTGCACCGGTGTTATTTCTTAAGAAAAAGGATAGTTCTCTTAGAATGTGCATTGATTACTGACAACTTAATAGAATCATCATAAAGAACAAGTACCCTCTACTAAGGATTGATGACCTTTTTGATCAACTTTAAGGGGATAGTCACTTTTCTAGTATTGATCTTCGGTCCGGGTATCACCAAGTGAAAGTGATGGAGTGTGATATTCCTAAGATGACTTTTCGAACTAGGTATGAGCTCATTGAGTTTGTGGTTATGTCCTTCAGGTTGACTAATGCACCGACTATATTTATGAGTCTCATGAACAGGGTTTTTAAACCTACCTTGACTTGTTTGTGGTAGTTTTTATTGATGATATCTTGATTTATTCCCATAGTGAGGAGGAGCATGTGAATCACTTGAGGGTGCTGTTGCAAATCTTGAGGGAGGAGAGGTTGTATGCTAAATATGAAAAATGTGAGTTTTGGTTGAAAGAGATTGCTTTTCTAGGGCATGTGGTGTTGGGTGATGGCATTAAGGTGGATCCTAAGAAGACAGAGGTGATTATAAATTAGTCTAGACCATTGACTCCATCAGATATTAGGAGTATCTTGGGTTTGGCGGGTTATTATCGGAGGTTTGTAAATGGGTTCTCTTCTATTGCTTCCACTATGATAAAGCTGACCCAAAAGAAGGGAAATTTGTGTTAACCGATGAATGTGAAAAGAGTTTCCAAATATTGAAAGATAAGCTTGTCTACGCTACTATCTTGGCTCTACTAGAAGGGTTGGAAGGATTTATTGTATATTGTGATGCCTCAAGAATTGGCTTGGGGTGTTATTTTGATGCAAAATGGTAATGTGCATATGCCTCTAGGCAAATTAAGGTGCATGAGAACAATCATCCCATCCATGTTTGTGAATTGACGGTCGTGGTATTTGCTTTGAAATTTGGCGTCACTACTTGTACGGGGTTCATATTGATGTGTTTATCTACGACAAGAGTCTCCAATATGTGTTCACCCAAAAAGATCTTAACTTGAGACAAAGAAGGTGGTTAGAGCTCCTTAAAGACTTTAATATGAGTGTACATTATCACCCCGACAAAGCTAATATTATGGACGATGCTCTATGTAGAGTGTCCATGGGTAGTCTAGCTCATGTTGATGATAGTGGTAAGGAAGCGGCTAGAGAGGTTTACTGGTTGGCTAGATTGGGGGTTAGGTTGGATGATAATGGTAGTGTAGTGGTTGTTGATGGTTTCTAAATCTTCTTTGATTAAGGAGGTAAATGCAAAATAAGATCTTGACCCTGCCTTGCTAGAGTTGAAGGCCTTGGTGAAAGATGGTATAGTGGAGGTTTTCTCCTAAGGGGGAGATGGTTCCCTTAGGTACCAAGGTAGATTGTTTGTGCAAAATGTAGATGACTTGAATGAATTGATTTTGAAAGAGGCCCATAATTCATCCTATTCCATGCACCCCAGTTCCATAAAGATGTATAGAGACTTGAGAGAGGTATATTGGTGGGGTGGTATAAAGAAAGACATTGCCTAGTTCATATCTGGATGTCACAATCGCCAACAAGTCAAAGACAAACATCAAAGGCCGGGTGGCCTAGCCCAAGACATAGAGATTCCTACTTGGAAGTGGGAAGAGATCAACATGGATTTTGTGGTTGGGTGGCCTAAGACTAGGAAACATTTTGACTCTATTTGGGTTGTTGTGGATAGAATGACTAAGTCGGCTCACTTCCTATTAGTCAAACTACTTATTGTGCCAAAGATTATGCCAAGTTGTATATTCATGAGTTGGTTAGATTGCATGGGGTGCCTTTATATATCATTTCTTATCGTGCTGCTCAATTCCCTTCTCACTTTTGGAGGTTTTTCCAAAAAGGTCCACGGTTAAGCTTAACACGGCATTTCATCCTCAAACGGATGGTCAAGCCAAGAGGACTATCCAAACTCTTGAGGATATGCTTAGAGCTTGTTTTTTGGAGTTTAAGGGTAGATGGGATGAACATCTTCCACTTATTGAGTTTGTATACAACAATAGCTACCACTCAAGCATTGGTATTACTCCCTTGAAGCTTTATATGGTAGGTATTGTAGATCCCCAATTGGGTGGTTTGAAGTGGGGGAAATCACTTTTCTAGGTCTAGATTTGGTCATGGAGGCCATAGAGAAGGTTAGGCTGATAAGGGAGAGAATGAAAACAGCCCAAAGTAGACAAAAGTCCTATTCCGATGTGAGGAGAAGAGATCTTGAGTTTAAGGTTGGTGATTAGGTTTATTTGAAAGTCTCACCCATGAAGGGTGTGGTCTGATTTGGCAAGAAGGGGAAATTGAGCCAAGATTTATGGGTCCTTATAAAGTTTTGAGGAGAGTGAGTAAGGTTGCAAATGAGTTGGAGTTGCCTATGGAGATGAATATGGTTCATTTGGTCTTCCATGTGTCCATATTGAGAAAATATGTGGGTGACCCAAGTGCTATAGTGCCCTAAGAGGTTGTGGGTATTGTAGAAGATAACTTGACCTAATGAGGTCCCACTAGAGATTTTGGATAGACAAGTGAAGAGGTTGAGAAACAAAGATGTAATTTCCATCAAGGTCCTTTGTAGGAATCAACAAGTTGAAAATGCCACATGGGAAAGCCGAGTCGGACATGAGAAAGTGATATCCATATCTCTTCCATTCTACTCAAGCCTAAGGTACTAGTTTAAGTCCCCTATATGAATTCAAGTCATAAGTTTCAGCCCTTATGTCACTTTGCATGCATTCATGTGCATGGTAATAAGTTTATGGTGATTTTTGACATTCATGTTGAGATTTTTGAAAAAATGAGTCCAAGTGCATTTGTTGCAATCATGTCGGGCTGAAATCTTTATGATTACTTCTCTTATGCATTCTTCTTTGATATTCGGGGATGAATGTTTCCAAGGGGAAGATATTGAAATGGCCCAAAATGTGCTTCCGAAATGTCCGTAATCATAATTTCCATATATCTCAAAATGCGTGCGTAATATCAAAAATCAGACTTCATATTCTCAATCACAGGGAAAAATTGAGTGGAGAATGGGTATAACCCAGATTTTAAGGACTCATCACGAAAAATAAATATCGCTAATTTACAATTTCCAGAGAGCATCCGTGCCCTGGCCGCGATGCGCTAGGGGCGCGGAGCAGTATAAGTGGCCTGGGCGATGGGTCCACTTCACGCCAATGACACGGACCAGTGTAAGTTTTTCCTTGGTTTTTCTATTCCAAGGGCATTAGGGTCATAGCCCCATGCCCACATATGCGTGAAACACCCATATTTAGCTATATTTCAACTCTATATCACTCAAAACCCTCACAAAAACCTCTCCAACACTTAACCAAATATCTCATTCAAATTTCAAGGATTTCAATTTTAAATTTGAAACTCAAGGAATCTCTTCAAGCTCTAAGTTCTCTTCAAGCTCATCTCAACAGAACCCAAATTTGAGGTATGTGGATTTCATCATTGGGTCCTTCCACCCATGGAGCCCAATCTTCCTTTTATAAAAATTACATGTTTTCAACATCTATGGGTATCTTTTATTATGGATTATGAGTATAAATTATGTTGGGGTTTTATGAAATTGATTGATTATGCTTGTCTATCTAGTTCGAGCTGATACCATGAATTGATTTTGTATATTGAGACTATGCATGTTTTGAGCTATCAAACTATGATCTATTATGAGTTTTGATGATGGATTTCAAGGTACCCTACATGAGGGTTTTACTACATGTTGGTGGGTTTATTTGCATTAAATTTTCTCATCTTATTTCACTTTCAAATTGAATGATTTGAAATAGTATCATGAATCCACCAAGTGTTTGATAAAATGTCAAGTCAAGAATTCTTAAGTTATTGATGAACTTTTTCATGATTTACAAGTCCTGACTATATGATGATTAAGGGCTTTCAAGTATGTATTGAATTCATGAAAAGTATCTATGATGTTACAAGTATCAAGTTAAGCCCTACTTCAAGAGTTTTACCTCTTGTGAGCCATTCATGTTAAAGCAAGGGTTCATGTATGATTATGATCTACTCTCATGTTTCAAGTTAGGCTCACCATTAGAGGTCAAGCATGTTTATGAGCTACTCAAGTCATGCCCTTACAACCTATTCATGTTATGATTAAAGTATGATTATTTCAAGTATTCCGTGGGATTAGACTTAGCACCGATGGATTGGATGTTTGTATAGGCTATCTTTAAGGTTCCATACTGCTTTCCTCAAACAATGTGCCAACATAGGATTATACTTTACCCTTGCTATACTAGTGGATCTATTTAGTGCACTTTATCATGAAATCCATCCCGAAATAGGATGGGTTCCCATAAGAGGGGTTACTTCTCTGAAAAAGGACGAGATCTAGTAAGGTAAAGTATGGTTTATCTTGGCAAGTAGACAACCTATTCACTGATGAGGGGTAATCATTGGGATTCCAAGTTGTAGCTCGCTTGGTCTTACTTATGTTGGTTTAGGTCTTTTCCTACACATGTATCATGATCTATGCAAGGTGAATGATTTACGAACATGTTTTACTTCAAGCATTGATCATGCATACTATATTGAGATTACACTTATCTATTGCTTATTATTATGCATTTTAACTATATTGGCTTATGTCTTGTTGGATTGCATCCTATATACTTAGTACATTCAAACATACTAACGCATACTTTATGCCTACCTGATATTACCATGTAGGGACTGGAGCACCATTTGATCATCCTCTGCATGGCTAGTACGGTACTTTGAAGCAAGCTTTGGTAAGTCCTTAAGTACGAGGTACTGTCTTTATTACTCTTGTTATTTTGAGACTTCTTTATGTCGAACATTTGTTACTATAAAGGTGAGCCCAAAAAGTGTCTTGGCCCCCACTCCATTCCATGTTAGTGGTGTTGTTGGATATTATGATGTACTATTGCTTGAGTTTGACTCTTTAATGCTTTAATGATTATCAAAGTCTCCCTAGTCCCGCTTCCCTTTTTATTATATCTCTTGTTATTGTTTACTTTGCTTCAACGACCAAGTATGTGAGATTGATGTGCTAAGAGGCTTGTTTGGGTCCCTTCGGGTACACATTTGTCGTGTCACGTTGAGGCCTAGTCTTAGGTCGTGACACTTACACGAGACTTGGGAGGGGTTGAAACAAAAGCTGAAGTAGTGCCCGAACTACAATCTGACAAATGAGCATCTGAAAAAGGTATTTTATAGATCTTGCAACTTTGTAACTATAACTATTATTGATGCAACTTGTGGTGGTTGTTTCATCGCCAGAATTTTTCAAGAAGCCTAGAAGTTCTAGACCAGATATCAAGAATAGGGCATGGTATACCAAAGATGCAGATTGGATTGGGTTCATATTTGAGATGTCAGCAGAGCAGAAATGAAGAGATGATGAGGGAGACTAGGACATGTACCACACAAAGACCTAGATTGATTTACTGACCAAGCAAATATTGTCTAGAAGGCTTGAAAAGGAAAAGTTTGTGGACACTGTGAATCTGTATGATTATCCAACCTTTGACTTTAATGAAAAAGCCAAATACATTAATGGTCAGGAGGTTTTGGACTTGCAACTCCAGGAAATAAGGTCAAAACTACCAAAGGGATAGATATTATGACAGAGCAGACAATCGCAATCAAGGAAAAGAAAGCATAGAGATAACTACAAAAATGATCGAAGGGGTGACTATCTACATCTCGAAAATAGAGATCGGGTCGAAACTAGGTAAAGAAACTCAAGGATAGAAAAGGCAATGAGAAGGATGCTCCAAAAAGTAGAAACTACTAAAGTTGGTGTCAAAGAGCTGAGTGACATGTCAAAAATGGGCCAGCTAGTTGAGTCACACTCAACCTCAATCAAATAGTTATAGAAACAAATGGGCCAATTGTCAGCTATGGTGAATCAAAGGAAAAATGGTGCACTCTCCATTGGCACGATTCAAAACCCACAAACAAAAAAGTAATACAGCTTGGGGATGTTGTACTGCGATATTAAATCAATTGTTTCATAGAAGGTCACCAATACGATAGTTGATGAAGTGAGTAGTCATGTTACCTATTATTGACGCCTAGGACATCACAAGTATGATTACTTTACTTACATTATGTTTTGGAGGTGAAACACATTGGGGACAATGCATACTTTTATTTGGTGGATGGGGCATCCTAACCTCTTGAAGTTTTTGTTGCTATGTTTCTTTTATCTTAAGAGTATTTTATAGTAGAATCGGCATGTTTAGGTTGTTTGTGTAAGTACAAGTATCTTAGGAGTTTATATTAGCCCATGAAAGTATACAAATGGCCCTCGTTGATAAATTTGTGGAAAATATTGTGTGATTACATCTCAATTGTACTAAAGGACTTGCTCAAATATATACAAGATATTGTACATACTGAATTATTAACCGATTATTGAATGTTGAATGACTATGTTAAGTAGGGATAAATAGTACAAGATATGGTATGTGTGTGTGAGCCTAATGTGCTTTGCTTGATAGATGCATTTGTAAGCCAGTACCTGCCTCGTTAGTCTTACTAAAACAATTATATAACAAGATTAGGACAGGATCGTAGGACATTCTGAATGATGAGTTACTTAGCCCAAATTTGGCCTACCAAATTAAAGTATACCCTTTTGACCCAAAGCTTGAACCTAAATAGATCTTTCCTTCGAAATCACCAAATTCACCAACCTTATCTATTTGTAGATCTCTATTTTGGTCCTGGTCTTTCCGAGGATAATGTGTATCTCAATTCAAGCTAAAAGCTTGAAGGTAGCTTATGCTAACCCTAGTCCTTTCAAAGAAAATGTGCACCTTAACCCAAGCCAAAAGCCTAAGTTGAGGATTACTACTATAGGAAAAACAAAAAAAAAGATAAGGTATGATAGGAGTGGTGTCAAGAGAAGAAAACGTAGACATGAGGACACGAGTAAAACAAAAGAGTGAAAAAGCTTTGCAACGGAGAGTCCTAAAAGCAAAAATTAAAAAAAAATCATAGTGGAAACCGCTCCTGAGAGCTAAGAAAGTTAAAAAAGAAAAATGGGAACAATAAGAAATTTGGTGGCTAAAAATAAGTAGCTAAGTCAATGTAGCATCTTAGAGGGACAAAATAGTAACTTGAACTCTAAATGTATCCTATTTGAGCCTGAGTCTATGTTACAAACCATAAAAGTCCTAATATGATCTTTAAAAAGTTGTTCAAGAGTTAAGGTGGTGAAAATAAGGGCAAGCTTATGGTCTATACCTGTGCATTGATTGAATGTCTTTTGAGAGTGTGAGTGATTTTTTCTTCCAGTCTCTGTTTTGTGTATATATACTACGCAAGAGACTTCTTTGTTGTTAGGGCACTATTCTTATACTATTTAGTTTGTTGATCATCATTATTCTTGATTGGTTTGGTCAATTATGAATAGTACAATGTCATAAATTGATCTTTATGAGTCGTCTGGGGTGTAAGTGCATTTCACATCGGCGTTTGAACATGTTTTTTATGTTATGGGGATGCTATATACTCTCTACTAGATGCTTGTCTTTGCATTCCATTTTACTTTTGCATTGTATTATTGCTTGAGGACAAGCAATGATTCTAAATTGAGAGTGTTGATGTGCCACAAAAATATGATGCTTACGAGGCTCAAAACATAGAGTTATTGTAAATTCTGAAGTATGTTTTGTTAGTTTGATATTGTTTTTGTGTTGATTTTGTTGGAAAATGAAGTCGTGAGCAATCGGAGGTTCGTTAGCTTTGTTAGCATGATGGTTTGATGGAATATGGAAAGACGAATACATGATGCATATGGCTTATGCGTATATATGTGAGGGTACACAAAGGTGTTTTGAACAAGATGACATATTACAAGTCCTTTCAAGACCTATGGTGCACAACATGGCTCATGAAGCCTCTAGTCTAGGGGAACTTAGGTACAATGGAGTGAAAGGACAACACCATGAGTTGCACCATGACTCATGGTGCACTAGATGAGAATTTTTCGATCATGATGGTGCTCTTGAAGTGCAAAGGTGACTAGGAAGCCTCCAATACAAGTCAAGGCATACACGGCAACACGTTCAATAGGTCGTGGTGTCCTCCACAACTCATGAAGGTGTTCATCCAAGGCAGGTAGTCCACAAGCTACCATGGCAAGCCCCACGTTCCATGGTGCTCATCACGAGCCATGGTGGGTGCCTTGGTAGTTCCATATGGCCCAGTTTTGCAAGTTTTCCTAACTCTTTTAGGACTAGGTTTTAGTATTTATAAGTAGCACTCTTTGTTTTATTTTTTAGGTTTATGAATTCTTAGCCATAAGAAACTTTTTCCATTGTCTTGAGAAGAAAATACACATGATGTAAACCTAATTTTCCATTGATTATTTATTAAAAAGACTCGTCTGACAAATTAGACAAGAACACGCAACTAAGTTGTGATTTTGGCTATTGTTTCAAGAAGTTATCAATCTTTAATCATTTGTTTGTTCTTTGACTTGAGTTTTGATTATTTCTTCCTTGTAAGTGATACCAATATGAATTATTTATTAATTTTACTAATGTTTCTTGAATGTACACATAGCTAAACTCCAACTAAGGTTGTGAGAACCATGACACTATAACAAGGTAGGTAAATAGAGGAGTTTATAGGGGTTTGTTTTGTATGCATTGTGATTATCTTTGTTTATAAATCTTTGTTGATGAGTGCATACATTAAGAACCTACCCATATTGATTACTTTCCTAGAAGGGAGGTAGTGGTTAGAAAAAAGTATCATAATAGAAATTTGGAGGAATGAAACTTCATCTAAGTTACTTAAGCCCAGGAGGCAATAGTACTCTAAGATCCATAGCAGGGTTAGTAAAGCACACATTCTGAGATTGGAAAGAGTTGAATGAAATACATCTAGGAAGAATCGGGAGGTGAACTAGATGTCACCAAACTTGCTAGATTTTTGATGAAATACAATAAACGATACCACCAACACAAATGTCTACTGAGCTATATGTCATGCGGATCACAATTCTAGTATCTTCTCCAACTGTGTGAAACCCTACTTTTGCTAGATTTGTTATTGCAATTATAGTTAATTGTTCATAGCCAATACTAAACCCCAACAATTACTTTTTTCTTTCTTTGTTCTTCCGAAAATAGAACCAATGACTGAGATAGGATAGCTAGTCGAGTTGTTTTAACCTATTCCCTTTGGGATTGACCCCGACTCTTCGTTGGGTAAACATATTGCTAATGATCATCTAAATTTCTTTCAAGAAATATAATAGAAATTTATCAGGAATTCTACCATAAATCTTCCTGTGTCCTCCTTTATGTCATTCCACTAATATACTTTCCTCAAGTCTTTATAAATCTTGGAGTGTCTCAGATGGACAGAATATTAGGAGTTGTGAGCTTCATTCATATTAAGTCCCTTAGTCCATCAACATTTGTAACACATAACCATCGTAGGTAATATGCACATAATCTCCCCTTTTTGTGAAATCCTTTACCTTCTCTTCAAATAACCAACCTCTTCAATTTAACCAACATTGGATCTAAGTCTTCTTTTGCCTTGACGTCTACTACCAATGACGATTCGTACCTATTGTGCACAAATATACCTCCCTTATCGGAATCACTCACTCTTACCCCCAAATGATCCAATCCATGAATATCCTTTACTAATTCCTTCTTCTCATCTTTAACATAAGACACACTACCCATGGATACTCTATTAAGTGTATCGGCCAATTTGCCTTGTCTAGATGATATAACACACTTATGTCATAGTTGTTGAGGAGTTCAAGCCATCTCCCTTGCCTTAGATATTGGTCCCTTTAGCTAAGAACATATTGTAAACTCTTGTGGTGAACACATGGATGTGCACCCATGGAGACATACTTGGTCTAATAAAACCCTTCGCCAAGAGTCTTTTGATTGTTCCTTCAACTCCTTTAACTCCACCAAGGCCATATGATATGGAGGAACAGAAATAGGTTGGGTGTTGAGAAGAAGGTCTATGTCAAGGTCTATTTTTCTTTAAGGAGGACCACTGGGTAGGTCATCCAGAAAGACACAGGGAACTCATTAACAATGAGAACACAATTATCACATCCCAAGCCTAGGGCCTGGATGTGACATGGCGAGTGGGAAACTCGAGGGTAAGCCAAACAAGCCTCTTAGCATATTTTATGCACATCCTTGGTTGCAGAAGTATAAGCAAGCATCAAGTAAATAATTTCTAAGGAAAATGAGTCTTTGGATCATGTTATGGGGATAAATAAGGAAAAGGGATTTGCATGAATCACATAGTAGCTATAACTAAAGGGAGGGTAATTATAACTCAAGTTATGGGGAAGTAGGGACATAGGACTTTACATAGGGGATAAGGACTAAATGATAAGTATCCATAAAAGCTCAACATCTCATCATGGGTACATGGAATCAGTATCCAATAACATCTCTAAGACATGAGAAGGACGAGGGCCAAGACAATTCTTGGGCTAACCCTTAAACAAGAAAGTAAAGGTAAATAAAGTCTCAACACAAGCAAGATAGAAATCAGATATTGTCTCCGAACTAGAGGACTCACCACAAGCAAAATCTTCTACGATCCAAATGCTATCACGTGGAGGATATCAAGGAGTGTTGGTCCCTACATAGTAAAATCATGTAGGAAAAAAGTATGCATTAGTACGTTGAATGTACTAGTATGTGGGCATGCAATGCAACAATGGACAATATGCTTCATAAAGAAGATGCATAATCGTATACAATAGAACATAAGTTAAATATGCCATGCATGTGTATACTTGAGCGAGAACTTGCATGAAACATAACTTCTTTATATCATACATATGTGAGAAAAAACTATTTGAACTTTAGAAACAATGAGTTATAAGAACCTTAAGACACCTTTAGACATGAAATGAAACCATTATAATTATCATAAAAGGAAAACTTAGGACCATAAGGAGAATATGAACATGTGTGAGAGCAACCTCTAATAGATATAAACCATGTGAACTAAACCATAGAGTCTCGATGTTTCTCCTACACAGAAAATAGGGGGAAATCACTTGCCAAGGTGACCTCCTAAGTGCCTAAGTCGATCCACTAAAGCTGGTTGTGAACAAACCTCTACTAATGAGTGGTCTAGATATCACGATCCAAGCCTAGGGCATCGATGTGACACGGTGAATAGGGAACACGAAGGGACCCTAATCAAGCTCTTAACATATCATTACATCCTAGGTCGCAGAAGCAATTAAATTAATAATAATAAAAGAGTAGAAATAAGGGAACGCGGGGTTCAGGGACATCTTTCATATCATAAAACATCAAAGATTCAAAGAGAGTCAAGGCTCAAAGCATCATTGCATAACTTGCAACAACACTTGTAAACATAGAATTTAGCGGGGGCCAAGACAAGCAACCGGGATCACCCTCACAGTCATAGTAGCCAACATAAATTTTACGCCCCAAATCCTGTTAGGGCGGACTGGCACCCGTTGCCGATGAGGCTCGGGAGAACCAACCTATATCTACGTACTTTTTAGACAAATTATAAGGGAATTCTATCTTTATTGTGCCTTTGAGAAAGTAAATGGTAATAACAAACCAACAAAAATGTGTATGGATAGGCCGTTGTGGCCACGGTGTCTAAGGTACGAAACATGACCATACTTTAGTTTATATAGTCTACAAAGCCTCTAAATAAGGGAAAGTATCTGATAGGGGTCGAGATAGGCCCCATATCAATTAATTGTACAATACAACATATAAGATCTAGACACACACAAAGCTTCGAAACAACTTGGAGCTTGATAACAGCAGCTGGATATCTTGCACTCCTACTGAGGAGATCTTCTAGGACCTGTACCTACAGCATGAAATACAGGTCCTCCGTAAGAGACTCAGTACGAGATAATGTACTAAATATGTAAGGCAAAAATTACTGTATATAAAGTAACAGCTCAAATGAAACTATGCACTGGTATAGGATAAGAGACCACCTTTGGTTATACTTTGGGATCGTATACGTTATATTCT
>JAPFFP010052101.1:0-30338 GCA_026153255.1 Solanum medicagineum
CTTGGTGAGTGAGGAATGCTAGTCTTCTATGTTGATTAGTGACATAGACTTGTCTCGTTTGATGACCTATGCTGAGAAAATGGAGGAGGAAAAGTTGAGGAAGAGGAGGAGTCATGAACCTAAGAGGGCCCGTTTTGATGGTAAGTTCAAAAAGTGTGGCCCTTTCCATCAAGGCTAAAGGCTCTTCTCATGCATCTAATAAGAGGGTTACCAATAATTTCTTAAGGGCCCAAGGTGTTGGGGGTGTGGTTCTGAAAGGACCCCAAAAAGTGTCCGAAAATTTGCCTCGGAAGTGCTCGAAATCATAATTTTTTTATATCTATAAATCTGTGCGTTATTTCAAAAATACTACTTTATATTCTTGTTCAGGTGGAAAAATTGACTGGGAAATGGGTCTACTCAAATGTTAGAGCAACTGTAGCAAAATCCTATTTTTCAAAGTGAGCTGAAAAATAGTGTAAGTGCGCATTCCTTCCGCGACACGCACTAGTGTTAAAATTGTCTTAATTTTTGACTTCTGTCTAAGACTTTTAAGTCTTGGCCCTAAGTGTTCTCATACGTGAAAATACCTATACTTAGCCTTATTTCACCCTCATATCATCCTAAACATTCCCCAATGCTCACTCAAACACTTAGACTAATATTTCTCTCAAGATTCAAGCCCCAAAACCCTCATCCGAATCTAAGGATTTCCTTCAAGCTTCAAGTCGTCATTAAAGTCTTCTTCAAGAAATTCTCCAAAGTCAAGGTATGTGGGTTTCAACCATTGGTTCCTTTCACCCATGGTGCCCTAACCTCCTTTCTACTTAATTTGCATGATTTAAAGTCGATTTTACAATTGGGTTTACTGGTATGAACATGTCTATGAACTATGTCAAAGCTATGTAAAGTTGTGACTGTTTTGCTATGTTTTAAGCTATAAATCTTGGATCTATTGTAAGATTTGATGAGGGGTTTTGATATATGTTGTTTGGGGGTGTTTCAAGGTGTTGATTAATGGTTTTACAATGGATTTTCTTGCATAATTTCATCTCTAAATTGCATGGTTTTATACTAGCATTTCACATCCGCCAAGTGTTTGATAAAATGTCCGGTTATGGTTTCTTGAGGAATTGAAGGTCCAAAGTATGAGATATGATATGAATGACTATACGATGATGAAAAGAGCATATGCTTGTGATATATTCTATATAGAGTGTTGCATTAGACCATGCCTGATCTGGGCGGACTAAAAGCCTGGGTAACCTTGTCGGAACCTTGATAGTCAATCAAGGGGCTAGTGCCTTGATAACCTAGCTGGGGCTTTGTACTCATCAACCTAGTGAAAGGTTAGTACCTCACCATCAGGATGATGGGGTGGCATCATCATCAACCTACCACGGGGTTTGTACTTTGAAAATCTTACTTGGTCTCTTCTACACATTATGATATCCTATACAAGCATGAGTTACTTAAGCATGTTTTACTTAAGCACTAATCATACATATCGTATTGTTATATGATGTGTATTTCCTATTGTTATGCATTTTGATTATGATACCTATCTTCTTGTATTGCATCCTACATACTTAGTACATTCAGACGTACTAACGCATACTCTTGCCTACATGATATCACCATGTAGGAACAGAAGCCCAAGTTGATTATCCTCCTCCATGTGGCTAGTTCAGTATCATAAAAGCTAGTTGTTGAGTCCTCCATTCTGGGGATGTTGGTCTATGTTTCCCTTATTATGTATAGAGACTCTCTTATTTGTTGCTATTTTGACTATGAGGGTGAGCCCGATTGCATTGTCTTGACCCCCGCTCTTATCTATGTAGTAGAGGTGTTGTTGGACGTGCTATGTATCTATGATGTGAGCCTTGAATTTTCTATCTCTTGATTTTGATGTTATGCAAGCTTTTCCCTTAGTCCCATTACCCCTATTTTTACTCTTCTATGTCATTTACATGCTTCTATGACTAATGATGTGTCATGATAAGTTATGAGGCTTGTTTGGGGACCCTTCGGGCTCCCCATTCACCATGTCATGTCTAGGCCCTATCTTGGGTTGTGACAAACTTGGTAGCAAAACACTAGGTTGTTAGATCCTCGGAGTCTAACACACCATGTCAATTAGAGTCTTATTCATGGTTGTGTTGTGCACCATAACTATGAATAGGAGGCTATGAGATGTTTTAGGAAATGTTTCACTTCTTCATGATCTAACTCGTGCGATAGAGTTAGGTCCCCTAGGGCTTATTGCTAACCCCTAAGTGTTACATTTCAGGATATGTCTCAAGCTACTCAAGATGGTGATATGTTGAATGCAGAGGTTCGTAATGCCTTTTGGGTAATGACCAAAGCGGTGACAACATTGGTGACTCAACTCAACCAACAAGTCAGTGTTCTCAAGGCTTCAAATGGTAAGAGGTGGGGTAGTGAGGCCAAGAAGGACCCTGTTGAGGGTAAGTTCCAAAGTACCAAATGTAGAGGTGGTGGTGGTGTGGTGCCTCATACTAGGTGCCCAAGATAAGGTAAAGGCCATGATGGCCGATACTTGAGAGGTATTAATGCTTATTATGGTTGTGGGGAGATGGGTCATACGGTAAATGATTGTCCTCATGGCGTAAAAAGGGTGAAAGAGGTGATGAGGGGTTGCATAGACCTAGATGTCGAAAGTGTAGGGAGGGCCATGGTGACCTATGTTTACAGAAATTCTAATGCTTTCTTGGTGTTGTGGTGGATTTGGGCATGAAGTTAGTATTTGTCCTCTTGCTCAACCGAAAGGAGGGTATGGTGAGATGACTAATCCCAAGTGTCGAGGGTGTGGGAAGAACCACGGTGTCCCTTGTCGAAGGAACAGTAGTGCTTGCTTTGGATGTAGTAAAGTGGGTCACAAGCTAGTGGATTGTCCATTTATTCGAAGGGGGTGTAAGGGTGATCGACTTTTAGATCGAGATGGTCATGTTGCTCGTGTGGCTCAAGGAGGGAATGAGATGCCCAATGCTATTACCGGTAAGTTAAAGTTCCCTTGGCTTTGATGTGCATCATTAAAAGGCCGGTGTGCCACTATTTCTTCTCTATTCTTTTTGGTTACTAGTGGGGCTTCATGTGTGCCCAAGTTGTTGTGTTGACCTTTGATGTCTATCCTTTTATTGAGTATATGATTGATAGGAGGTTCATAGGTGTTGATCCTAGTTTGTATTGCATTAGGTCTTGCTTTGTGGCTTGTTAGAGTTGGCATGGTGGATTTTTATGTCATTATAGGGATGAAGTAGTTACATGCATGTTGTGTCTTCATGGATTATAGGACCCATAGAGTTAGATCCCGACTCCTTAATGAGGCCATCGTTGAGTGGGAGGTGGTCAAGTGGTAGCAAGGGAGGTAGGTCCATTTCATGTCTTAAGGTACAATTGATCTCTAAGGGGTTGCATTTATCATCTTGTGAGGATTGGAGGTGTTGAACCTAAGTTGTTTAGTTTATGGAATTGTTGGTGGTGGTAGATTAGGCCCTGAATGTTCCTTTTCGATATTTTGAAATTGGGGTAGTGTCTTTTGGTTTGACTAGTACACCGGTTATGCCTATAAGTCTCATGATTAAGAACTTTAGTCCCTACTCTAATAGGCTTATGGTGGTTTTGGTGATGATATGATGGCTCGTTTTCCTAATGAGGTAGTGCATATGAGTCATTTGAGGGTAGTACTACAAAGTTTAAGGAAGAACGTTGGATACTAAATAGGAGAAGTGGGAGTTTGGTTGTAAATGGTTGCCTTCCTATGTCGTGCGGTGTTGGATGATGGTATTAAAGTGGACCCTAGTAAGACGAAGGGGATAAGAGATTGGCCTGGACCTTTGAACCCATCAGATATTAGAAGCTTCTTGGGCTTAGCAGGCTAATAGCGGAGGTTGTGAATAGGTCATCTTCTATTACTTCTCCTATGACTTAGTTGACCCTAAGTAAAGCCAATGTTGTGACTGCCTTTTTTGATAGTATGTCCGGGATTTCCTATCTCTTATGGACCCTAGTAAGACAAAGGCGATTAGAGATTGGCCTAGACCTTTGAACCCATCTTATTCACATCTCTCAATATGTTTCTTTGACATTCGGGGATGAATGTTCCCAAGGGGGAGATATTGAAATGACCCGGAAAAGTACTCAAAAATGTGCTTCGGAAGTGCCCGAAATCGTAATTTCTGTATATCTCAAAATTCGTGTATGATATCGAATTCCGACTTCATATTCTTGTTCAAGGGGTCAAATTGAGTGGGAAATAGGTCTAACCCCAATTTAAGAGCAACTGTATCAAAAGTTGAAAATCACAAAAATTGATTTCCACTAAGGTTTTCGCGCCCTTGGCGCGACACGCCAAGGGTGCGCCTTAGTACAAATTTTGCCAGTTTTCAAGTATGGTCCAAGGTTTTTGTGGCTTTTGAAAATACCTGTACTTAGCCATATTTCACCCTTATACCATCAAAAACATTCCCCAATACTCATTCAAGCACTTAGCCAAATATTCTACTCCTAAACTCAAGTCTCAAAACTCATTCGAATCTCAAGGTTCTCATTCAAGCTTCAAGCCTCCATCTCCAACCTTCATCAAGCTATTCTCCAAAGCTAAGGTATGTGGGTTTCTTTCATGGGTTCCTTTCGCCCATGATGCCCAAGCTCCTTTTACCTAAAATTGCATGATATAAAGTTGATTTACTTATGAGTCTTACTTATTATGAATTTCACTGTATACTATGTTGGGGTTTACGTAATTATGACTGTTTTAGCATGTTTTGCGCTATGAAACCAAGATCTAATGTGAGATTGATGAAGGGTTATTGATGTATAGTTCTTGAGGGTGTTACTAAGTATCTATTTATGGTTTTACAATGAATTTTCTTGCATGATTTCACTCTTGAATTGCATGATTTTACACTAGCACTACACACTCGCCAAGTGTTGCATTGCATAAAATTCTTTTCTTTTTTTGTGGTGGTCACCACTTAAGGAGGATATCCCATAACACATACATATTGAAAAGGCTAAACAAGAAGCATCATTAGATGGAAATTAGAAAAACTGCTGAGGGGAAGACTGGTAGATTACCTAGCAATGTTCTTGGAAATGTAATGTTATTTTTCTTGTTCTATTGCATTGTCATCATACTATTTTACTTGTGATGTCCTCAATAAAGTCAAGGTCCGGGTTGCTGCTAAATAGGGGCCTCAAAAAGATGGAAAATACACCATTGAACTGTTGCAGGTAACAATAGCTATTTGAGAGAAACATATTGAACCGTTATTTGTTTTCCTGAGAAGAAGTCATAGAGCTAGGAGCTTATACTCATCTCATTGGATTACTCATTAGAATTTTGCATTAGGGTAGTAGTAAGAGATCAAGCTATTTGAATTCTTTTGTTGTACGTTAAAGTGGTATAGTGTTATGCCGGTAATATTTTAAGATAGATTTGGTAGGTCTGACTTTTCAGTGTGCAATCAAGAGCACTTTAACTTCTATTAATAAATATGCTAATACATTATGCATTAACACCAAAATAAGTTATAATATTGAAACGACCCCAAAAAAAGTGCCCAAAAATGTGCCTCAAAATGCACAAAATTTTAAATTTCATATATCTCAAAATTCATTTGCTATTTCGAAAATCCGACTTCATATTCTTTTTCAGGGGGTCAAAATTAGGTGAAAAAGGGTCTAACCCCAATTTTAGAGCAATCAAATCATAATTTCAAATTTCCAAAATTTCAATTTCTAGAGAAGATTTGTGACAGCACCGCGAGTGCAACTGTTGCGGAGTATGTTAATTTTTCCCCTCGACGGGTCTATATCGCGGATCTATGTGTTTCACGACCAGTGATTCCTATCTCGATCGAAGGCTTTGGGGTCTTGGGCCTAAGTGTTTCCAAACATGTTTTTCCCTATACTTAGCCTTATTTCACCCTCATATCATCCTAAACTTTCTCCAATACTCACTCAAAACACTTAGCCTTATTTTCAGTCCCAAATTTAAATCCCAAACCCTTATCCCAAGCTAAGGTTCTTCTTCAAGGTTCTTCCCCAAGTTCAAGCCTCCATCTCCAATCTTCACCAAATTCATCTCTAAGCTAAGGCATGTATTTATCTTTCATGGGTTCCTTTCACCCATGATACCCAAACCTCCTTTTACTCAAATTGAATGATTTAAAGTTGATTTAAAAATGGATCTTGATTAGGATGAAGTTCACTGCACACTATGTTAAAGCTATGTAAAGTTTGCTATGTTTTGAGCTATAAATCTTTGATTTATTGTAAGATTTGAGAAGGGGTTTTGATGTATATTGCTTGAGGGTGTTGTAAGGTGTTGATTGATGGTTTTATAATGGATTTTCTTGCATGATTTCATCTCTATATTTCATGGTTTTATGCTAGTATTACACACCCTCTAAGTGTTTGATAAAATGTCCGGATGTGGGTTCTTGAGGAGTTGAAGGTCCAAAGCATGAGATATGATATGAATGACTATATGATTTATACTCTATATAAAGTGTTTCATTAGACCATACCCAATTCGGGGGAATAAGAGCCCGGGTAACCATGTTCGGGGTCTGTACTCATCAACCATGAGGGGTTTGTACTTCGCCACCATGTTGATAAGGTTTGATTATCATCAACCATGTGAGGGGTTTATACCATACAACCACCAAGGGGTTTGTACCTTGACTAGCTAGCTTGGTCTCTTCTTCACATATGATATCCTATATGAGCATGAGTTACTTAAGCATTGATCATATATGTCATATTGTATATCATCCCTATTGCTTAATATTATGCATTTTAATTATGATGTCTATCTATTGTTGCGTTGCATCCTACATACTTAGCACATTCAAACTTATTAACACATACTCTATGCTTAAATGATGTCACCATGTAGGAACCGATGCCTAAGTTGATCACCATCCTCCTCCACATGGCTAGTTCGGTGCTATTCAAGCTAGTTGGTGAGTCCTCCACTTTGGGGACCTTAGTCTATATTTCTCCTATTATGTATTGAGACATTGTTCTTTATTATCTATTTTGACTATGAGAGTAAGCCTAGTCGCTTTTTCTTGGCCCCTCCTCTTATCTATATAGTAAAGGTGGTTTTTGGACATGTTATGTATCTATGATATGAGTTTGACTCTTGTCTCTTGACTATGATATCGTGCAAGATTTTCCCTTAGCACCTTTTCCCCTATTCTTGGTCTTTAATGTTTTTATATGCTTCCGCAACCAATGATGTGTAATGACAAGTTTAGAGGCTTGTTTGGGATTCCTTCGGGTTTTCCATTTGCCATGTCACGTCTAGACCCTAGCTTGGGTCGTGACAAATATAAATGCTACAGATATTGGCTAGGTTGTTAGAAGAGTTAATAATTGTATACAACTGATTTCTTTGAGTTCTAACAAATTATCTTCAATGTTTCCATCAAGCCTTTGGAAAATGAGTAGTCTTCTCAGTCTAAAAGTGTCACAAAAATCTATAGAGGGAGAAGTTATATCAGATAGTTTGGACTCTGTTTCCCTGAGCGATTTAATTGGGAAATATCAGATGGGCCAAAGGAATGAATATGTTCGTGAAGCTTCACAATGAGCACCTCGATCAAACAATTCTGGAGCCGCATTTGTAGTACCCTGATGTCCACATCATATATGTAGATTACTCTAAATCACTCTTGTTTGTTCTTAAGAATCACGCTTTTTTGGGATTTATGCCAAAGCCTTTGATCTTTGATGAAGGCATGTTGTGGCAGCGGGTAGGTTACCGAGCAATGTTGATAAACTTGATCATATTTCGAAATACAATTCTATAGTGAGACTTGAAAACAAACTTTATGTTTTTGAGGAATGGAAGTTTCCCGAAAGACGTGTTTGTTTGGGTGCGTTGGGGGTGAGATGGGAGGAAAAAATTCTAGTTTTCTTTCCTTATAATGGCTTTACATTTCTGCCCTCTCCTTCTAGTGAGTGGCCTTTATGGATTTATACTATCTTCGCACCTTGTCAGAGTACTATGTAAAGTAGCACCATGTTAAATTTCAAGTAAGGACGTGTTATATTAGTTCTCATTGAAGAGTGGTCTGAAGTATTAATGGATGTAAATATTATATAAAATAATTCAGTTGTGAAATTTCAAGACACAGTTATAACTAAATGAATTGAATCTATTCTGTTTAGTGCCTGCTTTCTTTTCTGAACAGGTGTTTGCTAGAAAAGCTCATTTTCTTTCATATAGTTTTGCAAAGAAGAGAATATTTTGGATCATTGAGGCTTTTCAAATACTCCAACTCCCAGGCAATAACACCAGAAAGTTGGTTAGAGTAAAGGTGCAAAATTTTAAGCTCAGTTAGGTCACCTAGAGTTATTGAAATTGAACTAGCAAGTTGATTACTGGATAAATGTAGCTCTAACAGATCACGAAGGTTTGCCCAGCTATTCTTGCAAGAACTAACACCCCAGATGAGAAGCAATAACACCTTAAGTTTCCGTAGCAGAACCGGAGATGGAATGAGAACTCTGTGAGTGAGGTATTCAATGTAAATCCTCTATGGATCATAACATCAGTCAAATGTGACCTCATTCGCTACGATAAATTATGAGGTACAACTTCAAGGACATGAAAAATACCCAAATCCTTAATGCTCTTATTGAGTTATTCACTGTTCTTCCATTATAGTACAATCTTATGTCAAATATCGTGAGAGCACTTCAGAAAAATATTAATTTTTTAGACATAACTATTTTTGCCACCAATTTGCTGAACATTCTATCAACTAAAAGATTAAGGAAAATTGCCGACATTATCATACAAGTACTTAGCCAGTGGTAGGCGTTACATGACATCTACTTTCTTGAAAATGTTCATGTGGTTGTACATTATACTTCGCCTGCAATAAGAAACACAAGAAAGCTGAAATAAATTGAATAAACTTTTTCAGATTTCTAAATACAATTCTATAGAGAGACTTAAATCTTTTAACATTTAGATAATAAGTATGGAGTAAAAGAAAGCATGAAGTTGAAGACAGGAACATGGATCTCACGTGCTCATCTAGTGGCGTATAAATTTGTTTCCATGCACAAGTTATGAGAATATTTCTTCCAATTGGAAGTTTAAAATCAGGATATGAAGATTGAAGTAAGGAAAACGTAAAACTACTGATGTTGTTAAAGTTAGGAATGCGTAATAAATGTAGAATCATATGTGTATATATTAGTGATCCACAATATAGTAGCAGCTTTCACATCCCTAATTTGATACTAAAGCAAACAATAGTTGAACAGTTTGTTCCAACATGATTCAGGGAGTTATAGATGTGAAGGAGCAGTTTCATAGGAGTCCCACAGCAATCAGTGAATCTGAAGATAGACATCCTTAGAATTTAGGAAACAAAAATGGCACTCATGATTCTGATGGCGTAAATCTTTCGAAAAGTGACTTGGACTTGGAGGTCATGCTTCAGAAAGTGCAAGAAACCATCTTCTTGAAAATGATGAGCACTCAAAGGAATAGACTGATGTCATAGTAGCAACAGAGCAGACACAAAGTAGGCAGCAAGGATAAGAGGAAAGTAACAAATGTGATGTTTTGGATCATCAGAAAGTAGCTTTGCTTAAAGGTATAGAAACTGATAGAGTTTCTTGGTATGGAGTTTATTGGGGCAATCTTTTTTACTAGTTCAAGTTCAATCGCCATGTTCGCAAAACCTGGATGAGGGAAGGCACACATGTAGGTGAGATGCCCTTTTGATTGGCAGTTGATAATATGTTTTGCTAATAGGTACAGAGAAAAGAAACCAAAGAGGACATTGAGCGCAATAGTAAGTAGAACCATGTAAAGAGAAAATAGGGCAAAATGTTACAGACAGAACAAAACAGGGAAAAATATATTAGTAGTCAAGCAAACAATTGCAAATAGGTGTATGAAATACCAGTAGGTGTGTAATTCTAAATGCATTCCAAACTGCATTTGTGTTGACTCTGTTGACATGTCGATAGTTATACTTCTTTTATAATAACGAATGCACTACATTTTTGTTGATTCTATTGACAAGTAGTTAGTTATAGTTGTGTTTAGATAAAAATTATAAGTCTTCAAATTAATAATGCATGAATGTTGGCAAATGACAAGTAGGTAGTTGGTTATAGTTGTTTTTTTTAACAAACAATTTCATAACATGCTCATAGAGGTACCGGAAGAATTTCAGTTGGAAGATTACGCATAAGAACAATTTGCATTAGAGTATGAGGGAAAACATCCAGTAGGCCCTGCCTCTAAAGAAACAATGATTCTGTAGCACTTTAAAGAGATAAGGAGAGGACTTACAAATCGATGGCGGTCGAAGTAAGTAGTTCAAAGCAGAAGACAAGATTTATTCTGCTAAAAAAGGAGGAATGAGGTAGTTGTTTTGGTGGGAAAGAACATTGCGGTGTGTGTTATATAGAGCGGACATGCGGCTGTTGGTTTTGAACTTAGTGGAGGTGCGACGCTTGGGAAGTAGACGTTGAACTGGAAAAAACTTGGGGTAACATCGTTCGCCAAGGAGTAGGGGTGTGTGCGAAGGGAAGTGTTGCGGGAAGTGCGTTACGGTAGGTTTATTAAAGTGAACGAAGTAAATTAAAAATTGAGGGCAAAATAGTAATTTGACTTTATATTTTTATATTTGGTGCTTTTAAGGTAGTGTAGATTTATGAATGATGGTATTACATTTTCGTGCATGCATTGCATTTCATTTACTAGTACATTCTAACATACTAACACATATTTTACCTGCATGATTTAATCATGTAGGGACAGGCACTTCTCCACCGGCTCGTGGCTAGTACTCAGCGTTCAAGACTAGCATTATTATTTTGTGGTGAACCCTTAGTTCGGGACTCTACTATGTTTTCTACTCTATCTTCTATTTACTTTTGAGACAACGCATTTGTAGCCCTTTTGAGGCATTTACTTTCTATGTTGCACAATTATGGATTCTTTTCAATTTGATGGAGATTGACCATTACCAGTCCACCCATCAATGTAGTGGTTGGTATGCTTAAGGACAACTGATGTTAGTTATTTTCCCTTTTTAATATTTCTTCATTTCTTAAATGGCCCATTCTCTTCCCCTTATTTTCTCGCAAATATTTCTATCAAATGCCTATGAATGCTTAGGATGCTTAAGATGGATTGGGTGAGGTGCGTTCGGGTTTCTACATTAGTTGTATTTCTTTATCTACATTTTACTTGAGGGTGAGCTTTGAATATATCTTAGCCACCGCTAAGTCTATGTTAGAGGTATTGTTGGACAAAGTGTTAAGAGTTTATGTTGGAAATTATCTTTATGGATATTATGTTGATTCTCCCTTAGCCCCACTTCCCATTTAAATTCTATTTTTATTCATGTTCAATTCCTATTAAATGCTTGATGTATGCTAAGAGGTTTGAGTGAGGTGCCTTCGGGTTCCTCATTTGCCGTATTATGACTAGACTCTAAATTTAGGTCATGACAGAACCATTGGGATCAGTCTTCGACTTTCCCAATAAATTCTACAAAGAAAAATTGACATAAGCAATAAATAAACTTCATCAATTTATCCATTTTTCTATTTTGTTTCTTTATCCCATATTTGGTACCAGCTTGAGACCCAATTAATTGCATACACCTGAATGAATTTACAAATACCTAAAGAACAATACATATATATCTAACAATAAAAAATCTTATAAATTCACTGAACCATTATCTAATATTAAATAGAAGACAAGATCATGAGCCTTATTATAAATACTGCATTTTATAACATTATTGACTTTAATACCAAAAAAAACTTTGATTTTGACATCACTTTCTTTCACACTCTTTCTCTGTCAAATAGAAATTGACCATTAAGCTATCAAAAATATAAAAAGCTAAAGGATGAAAACAAACCTTCACCTTTTAAAGAAAATATAATTGTTTCTATAGTATATTGAAAGTCCTATTTTTCCTATAAATAGCAATTACATCAATTTTGGAGTTTCACAATGATATGCCACAATATAAGATATTGACAATCATAAACACAAACAAATTAAGATTTATGTTTTTAGTTAAGTAAAAGACAATATCATGAGCTTCAATATAAATACTAATTTTTTACAACTGTAAGGACCAGGATTTTCGTATAGCTTTAATGACACTTGAGATTTGGTTTTGGACCAAGGTGACACCTTATGGAACCTCCAAGCTCGATCTAAGTTCACTTTTAAGCCTTTAATTCAAGCTTATTTATGTTGTTTAAGGCCATCCCGTGTCTCCTACATCAAGTCAAGATCAATGAAATTTCATTGGCTATGTTTTTCATAAGAATTGATAGAAGGGTCAATTTTAAATGGGTATATCTCTTAGCAAAAAAGGAACCGGGTGTCCCATGACCTATTAAAGTAAATCTCTTTGAATTATATTTTGAACGTACTTGGTTTCACCTCATTTGGAGTTTGAATGAAAAAGTTATGCCCGTTTTCGTAAAGCTCTCCTGTGCTGTGTTGTCACCATTTCTCTAAGACAAGCTACACCAGCACCCAAACAGGCCGTGAGGCATCCCACGAACCGTAGGAGTGTCCTTGGGCCTGAAATGGACACTTTTTAACCAAGTAATGTGCCACGACCAGCCACATGAATCGTGTGGTGTGGTACGGGCCATGAGGTCTTTCAAGAGGCTTCCGAAGTGAAAATTTTTCTAAGTGTGGAGTCATGTTCCAATTTGTAGATTTTTGCCATGTAGTCTCACGTGCACTTCCAATGGACCGTGGAGTGCCACATGACCCATGTAACCTCAAGTGAGGTGACTCTGGCCAAAAAATCTATCCAATTCATTAATGGTGTTTTGGTAAATCTAGTTATTTCTATTGGTCCTTTAGGGATTCCTATGCCATTCAATTGTAATCTAAAGACCTAAAACCTTTTTCAAACATTCAAAACAACTCACTCCTCATATTTTAAACTCTCTCAAAACAAGTCTCAAAAGAACTCTTGGGGATTTCAGCATTTGGAGCTAGGGAACTCAATTCTCCTTCAAATTCTTTAGGGATTTCATCAACTTGATAAAGGTATGTGGATTTTGATCCTTGGTTACTTCCAATCAAGGAGACCCAAGCTATTGTCAAGAAACCTACATGAGTTTTGCTTACTTTAATTTGAGGTTTTAAAATATTTTGATTTCTTAAATTCCAACAATAAATGGGTTATGTTTATCTATAGTTTTAAAGATGAATTAAGCTTTGAAATATTGAAATACATAGTTATTAAGAATATTTGAATATGCATGGTCTATAAATGTTTGAATCTAAGCATGAGTGATTATATTATGATTTCAAATGTGGATTTAACTATATTTTCACTTGAATTTCTTATTATATTGATGGTTTAAGATTGAATCTCAATTACCCATGCCATTCCTACATCATCCATAACATATGCATTCACGTTCATGAGAAATTATGGAAATTATGTTATGGGTTAAGCCCAATTATGTTCTATGATATGATTTTGATAAGATTTTGGTTATGACAATATTGTGATCATATATATGTCTATTGATTATGGCTCTTTGAGAATTTTGGGTGTTTGCACCATTTTGTATATGAATGGCTATTCCTATACATGAGTGTTATGATGATGAAAAGTATGATTTTAGCATTTGAGCCTAAGTATGAACTATTATGAATGATGTTTGGCTTCAAGCCCAATTGTGCATTGAAATATTTTGGCAAGACTTGTATCTCTTTGAAAGCATGTATAACTACGTATATTATAAGTTATCTTGTGGGACAATGACTTAGCATTGATGGAATGAGGGTGCCTCTCTCTTTCCTTGAACTATGAGCCTAGCATAGGTTTCCTTTCAAAAATGGGAGGCCTATAATGAAAGATGCCTCCGAAATGTGGTTGCCCATAAGGAGAAAAAATAATATGATACATTTTATGTGAACATCCTATCCAAAATGGGAGACTCATAAGGAAGGTTGCTTCATACGAAATGGGAGGTCCGTAAGGTGAAGCATAGTTTACCTTTGGTAAGTAGATCACCTCTTTACCGATGAGGGGTAATCATCGGGATTCCAAGTAGTAGCTCGCTTGATCTTACTTATGTCAGTTGAGGTTACATCCCCACTATATATATGTGAGTATCATTTGCATGCATCATGAATTTCATAGCATCTTGTTATATTACATCCTTTGATATACAAATCTTCCTATATTATGCGCCCTCGTCATCTGACATTGAAAGTGCAAGTTTTGGTAAGTTACATGCATTGCATCCTGCATTCTTAGTATATTCAAATGTACTAATGCACACTCTTTCCTATATGATTTCACCATGTAGGGACCAAGGACTTTGATCATCCACTGTTCGATGCTTAGTTCGGATTCGAAGTTTATTATAGTGGTGAGTCCTATCTTCGAAGGAAGATCCACCATTTTTCTACCTATGACTCTTTCATTTCTTTTTGTACTTGAGGGTGAGCCCGGGGAATGTCTTGGCCCCTGACCTACTTATGTAGAGGCATTGTTAGACACCTTGTAAACTTTCTCATGTTATACATTATGTGTTTTAGTTAAAGTCTATGTTATGTATTGGCTATCTTTAACTATCGTTATGTCAGTTGGTTATGAGACTTATAGTTTGGTTTTATGTTTGATGGAAAGATCCTAAGTCCCGAATTTCCCTCATAGCGTGAGCCATACGTACCTGTCCCTTAGTCTTTATGTGTTATGTACTATGTGAATTCATGTTAATCCCTTTCTTAATGAAACCCCCATAGTGGAAGTCTACTTTCCCATCCCCTAGAACTATGTGTTTATTTTTGAATGTTCTTCTGAACTGATGATGTGAGTTTTGGTACTTTGAGGGTTATCTAGGGACCTTTCGGTTCTCATTCGCCGTGTTTCTTCTACACCTAGGTCCGGGTTGTGATAGAGATGGTATTAGAGCCCTAGGTTTGTAAATGATCCTCAAAGTCCAACATGTCATGACAAGTATACTCCTATTTATGGACATGAAGTGCATCATGCTTATAAGTGGTTAGGCTATGACAACGTTCTAGGAATTGTCTCACTTTTTCATGTCTTATGTAATGCTGTGAATAGTTGGTTTAGCTCTTGACCTTGATGGTATCCTTGCTCTATTTCAGAAGATGCCTCATGGTAGACCTGCCAAATCAGCCCTGGTTAATGAGGGCTAAGCACCTCAAGGGTCTATGGATGAGCCTATCTCTAATGGTGAATTTTGTACGGCCTTAGCCATGGTTGACCAAGTGGTGACTACTGAGACTAGGCAGACCAATCTTCCTCGGGATCTCACTCCGGCTGCTGGAGTGAGGGATTTTGCCCGGATGAATCCTCCGAAATTCTTTGGGTCTAAGTCTGATGAGGATGCTTAGGAGTTCATTGATGAGCTCTCCAAAGTATTGCATGTCATTGGTGTCACTTCTGAGGAGACGACTGAATTGGCGACCTATCGGTTGAAGGATGTGGCATAGGTGTGGTATACTCAGTAGTTTATGAAAAGAATTTGTGGTGATGCTATTAATTGGGAAGAGTTCAATCTTGCTTTTACAGATCGCTTCTTCCCACTTAAGCTTAGGGAACCAAGATGATCGAGTTTATCAACCTTAGGCAGGGTAATATCAGTGTGAGGGATTATGCCCTCAAGTTCACTAAGCTTTCCAAGTTTGCTTTGATACTTGTGGCTGATCCTCGTGCAAGAATCCACAAGTTCATTTTCGACATCTCTATCTTGCTTGTACAAGAATGTCGTACGACCATGTTTAATTGGGATATGGAAATCTCTAGACTCATGGTTTATGCCGAGCAAATCGAAGGGGAGAAACTCAAGGGGAGGAGGATGGACGACCCTAAGAGGGCCCATTTTGATGGTGGATTCTCAATCTATCGGGGTGATGGTTTTGGTTGCTTCCAAAAAGGCCAAGGTTTGGGTACTTGAGTTGCTAAAGCTAGGATGCCTCATCCTAGGGCACCAGTTGGTGGTGGTTATGGATACCTTTTGTGTGCTAAGTGTGGGAAGTACTACACGGGTGATTGTTGGAGGATCACGATGCTTGTTTCGAGTGCGGTGATAAGAATCACAAGGTTGCTGATTGTCCCAAGAATCATCAAAAGGGTCAAGGCCAGGTTTCTTGAGGTGATCAAGGCCAGTTTAGAACCCCTCAGGGTGTTGGCCCCAGGAAAAACAGGTTCTATGCTCTTCACGCACATTAGGAAGTTGAGGAGGTTCCGGATGTTGTGACTGGTATTTTAAAAGTGTTTGATTTTGATGTTTTTGCATTGCTTGATCTGGGTGCAAACTTGTCTTTTGTGACTTCTCCGTTGGCTGTTAAGTTTGGTTTGAGTCTGAAAATTTTGAGGGACCCTTACATAGTTTATACACCCATGGGTGAATCTATTGTTGCACATAAGATCTATTGTGGTTGTCCTATTTTTGTGTTGCATAAGGTTTTTCGTGTGACCTTGTGGAACTTAAAACATATGATTTTGATGTAATTCTTGGGATGGATTGGTTGCATGTGTGATACGCCTCTATAGGTTGTAGAACCTAAAAGGTCATGTTTCAACCTCCCGGTGAGCCTGTTCTTGAATGGAAGGGTAGTGACTCCACTATTAAGGGTCGATTTATTTCCTACCTCAAGGCTCGAAAGTTAATTTTCAAGGGATGTATATATTGTGAGTTTTAGGGATGTGGAGTTTGAATTACCTACTCTTGAGTTGGTTCCGGTGGTAAACGAGTTCCCGAACGTGTTTCCCGAAGACTTGCTCGGTATTCCTTCCGAAAGCGAAGTGGACTTTGGCATAGATATTCTTCCAGATACTCAGCCTATCTCTATTCCTCTGTATCATATGGAACCGACTGAGTTGAAGGATTAGTCTAAAGATTTGTTAGAAAAGGGTTTCATTAGGCCAAGTATATCTCCATGGGGTGCTCCGGTGTTATTTGTAAGGAAGAAAGATAGATCTCTTCATATCTGTACTTATTATAGTTAATTAAATAAGGTGACCATTAAGAATAAGTATCCATTGCCTAGAATCGATGACTTGTTTGACCAACTTCAAGGGGCTACTCACTTTTCAAAGATTGACCTCCACTCCAGGTATCATCAGTTAAAAGTTAGAGAGTGTGATATTCCCAAGACGTCCTTTCGGACAAGGTATGTACATTTTGAGTTTGTAGTGATGTCGTTTGGCCAAACTAATGCTCCATCCGTGTTCATGGTCTTATGAATTGGGTGTTCAAGCCATTCCATTACAATTTTGTGCTTGTCTTCATTGATGATATTCTCATTTATTCCCAGAGTGAACGAGAGCATATGAACCATTTGAGGTTAGTTTTGCAAACCTTGAGAGAGAAGTTGTATGCCAAATTTAGCAAATGTGAGTTTTGGTTGGGTGAAGTGCTTTTATGGGTCATATGGTGTCCGGTGACGGTATAAGGTCGATCTGAAAAAGACCGCGACGGTAAAGAATTGGCCTAGGCCGTTGATTCCTTCGGACATTCGAAGTTTTCTTGGGTTAGCGGGTGGGATTCTCGTCCATTGCATCTCCATTGACTAAGTTAACTAAAAATAAGGCTAAGTTTGTATGGTCAGACAAGTGTGAGAGGAGTTTCCAAAATTTTCGACTTACATTGGCTTCGGTTTTGACTCTACTGAATGGTTTGGATGGGTTTGTGGTATATTGTGATGCTTCTTAGATTGGGTTGGGTTGTGTACTTATGCAACATGGTAAGGTGATAGCCTATGCATCAAGGCAATTAGAGGTGCATGAGCATAATTACCCGACTCATGACCTTGAGTTAGCGGCAGTGGTTTTTGCCTTGAAAATTTGGAGGCACTACTTGTACGGGGTACATGTTGATGTTTTCACTGATCATAGGAGCTTACAATATGTTTTCACTCAAAGGGACCTTAACTTGAGACAAAGGAGATGGTTGGAACTCCTAAAGGATTACAACATAAGTGTTTTATATCACCCCGACAAGGCAAATGTCGCAGTCGATACTCTTAGTAGGATTTGTATGGGAAGCGTGGCTCATGTTGAGGAGGAGAAGAAGGAGTGGGCAAGGGATGTCTACTGTTTAGATAGATTTGGTGTTTGAGTGGCTGATTCCAATGATGGTTGTATACATGTTCAAAATGGGGCCGATCCTCGGTGGTTGTCAATGTGAAGGCTAAACAAGATATAGATCTATCCTTGGTTGAATTGAAGAGGTTGTTGCCGAAAAGAATATCGAGGTTTTCTCCCAAGGGGGAGATGGTGTACCTCGGTATCAGGATCGGTTATGTGTTCCGGATATGGATAATCTTAGAAGGGTGATCATGAGTGAAGCCCATAATTCTCATTATTCTATTCACCCAGGGGTTCGCTAAAATGTATTGGAATTTGAAAGAGGTGGATTGGTGGCAGGGTATGAAGAACGATATAGCAAAGTTTGTATTCAAATGCCCAAATTGTCGACAAGTGAAGGTGGAACACTAAAGACCCGGAGGGTTGGCTTAAGACATTGAGATCTCTACTTGGAAGTGGGAAGATATAAATATGGACTTTGTGGTTGGATTTTCTCAGACTTAGAAATAATTTGACTCTATTTAGGCTATGTGGATTAGATGACCAAGTCGGCACATTTTCTACCGATTAAGACTACTTTTGGTGCCAAAAATTATGTAAAGTTGTACATCCGGGAATTGGTGAGGTTGCACAGTGTACCTAGGTCTATCATATCAGATAGGGGTACGCAATTTACTTCGCACTTTTGGGGGTCGTTTCAAAAGGGACTTGGTACTAATGTCAAGTTGAGCATTGCCATTCATCACCAAACCGATGGGCAAGCTGAGAGGACAATTCAAACCTTGGAGGATATGTTGAGGCTTATGTGTTGGAGTTCAAGGGCAATTGGGATAACCTTCTTCCACTTATCGAGTTTGCTTATAATAATAGATTCCATGCTAGCATTGGTATAGCATCATTTGAGGCTTTGTATGGTAGAAGGTGTAGGTCTCCGCTGGGGTGGTTTAAGTTAGAGGAGATGGCTTTGATTGGGCTAGACGTGGTGATAGAGGCTATGGAGAAAGTGAAGTTGATTAGAGAAAGATTGAAGGAGGCCCAAAGTTGCGAAAAGTCCTATTCGGATACTAGAAAGAGGGACCTTGAATTCCAAATTGGGGATCGGGTGTTTGTGAAAGTCTCACTTATGAAGGGAGTGATGCATTTTGGAAAAAAGGGGAAGCTAAGTCCCCGGTATGTAGGCCCTTATGATGTTATTGAGCAGGTTGGGAATGTGGCGTATAGGGTGGAGTTACCCCCGGATTTGAGTTCTATTCACCCGATCTTCCATGTGTCCTTGTTGAGAAAGATGGTTGGTGATCCTAACACTATTGTGCCTTTAGAGGATATTGAAGTTGGGGAGAACTTGTCTTATGAGGAAGTGCCGGTAGAGATTTTGGATAGACAAGTGAAACGACTTCGTAACAAGGATGTGGCATCGTCGCTTTGTAGGAACCAACATGTGGAGAGTGCTACATGCGAGGCGGAGTTGGACATGATGAAGCGATATCCCCATCTTTTCCAATCTACTCAAGCCTAAGGTATTAGGTTCTTCCTTATCTAATTGGTTCCAATTCTTTAACTCTTGAGTCTCATGGCATGACATGCTTACATGTGTATTAAAATGTTTTTTAAGATGTTTTGAATATTTTCATTACGTTTCAACACGAGTTTTAATGACTTCATGATTTTTAAATGGTGAACTATGTATGATATCTTGTGTTTGGAGGTTTCATATTTTAATTCAATCCTTTCAAGCCTTGTTCTTCCACATTCAAAGATGAATGTTCCCAAGGGAAGATGATGTAAGGACCCAAATTTTCATATAGCTTTAGTGACGTTTGAGATTTGGTTTAAAAAAGTTTTGGGCCAAGGTGACACCTTATGGAACCTCCAAGATCGATCTAAGTTAACATCAATCCTTTAATTCAAGCTTATTTATGTTGTTTAAGGTCATTATGGGTCTCCTAGATCAAGTCAAGTTCAAAGGAATTGCATTGACTAAGTTTTTCATAAGTACCGATAGAAGGGTCAACTTTAAATGGACATATCTCTTAGCACAAAAGGAATTGGGGTCCCCCACAAACTATTAAATTAAAGATCTTTGAATTAAAGCTCTTTGAATTAGCTTTCCAACGCACTTGGTTTCACCTCATTTAGCGTTCGGATGACAAAGTTATGCCCGTTTTAGTAAAGCTCTCTTATCCTGTGTTGTCACCATTTCCCTAAGGCAAGCCACATGGGCAGCCAAACGGACTGTGTGGCAACCCACGAACCATGGGATGGCCTTGGGCCTGAAATGGCCACTTTTTAGCCAAGTAATGTGCCACAACCAGCCACATGAACAGTATGGTGTGGTATGGGCCGTGAGGTTTCCAGAGTGAAAATTTTTCTAAGTGTTGAGCCAAGTTCTAATTTCTAAAATTTTTCCTAAGTGTAGTCTCACGGGCACTCCGCATGGACCGTGGAGTGCCACACGACCCATGTAACCTCATGCGAGGTGTCTCCGGCCAAAAATTCTATCAGATTCATTAATGGCATTTTCGTAAATATGGTTATTTCTATTGGTCTTTTCGGGATTCCTCTGCCATTCAATGAATATCTAAAGACCTAAAAACTATTTCAAGCATTCAAAAAGCTCACTCCTGTTATTTTAAACTCTCTCAAAACAACTCTTGGGGATTTCAACATTTGGAGCTAGGGAATTCAATTCTCCTTCGAATTCTTTGGGGATTTCATCATCTTGGTAAAGGTATATAAGTTTTGATTCTTGGTTACTTCCAATCAAGGAGACCCAAGCTATTTTTAAGAAATCTACATGAGTTTTGCATACTTTAATTTGGGGTTTTAAAATATTTTGATTTCTTAAATTCTAACAATGAATAGATTATGTTTATCTATGGTTTTAAAGATGCATTAAGCTCTGAAATATTGAAATACATAGTTATTAAGAATATGTGAATATGCATGGTCCTTAAATGTTTGAATCTAAGCATGGGTGATTGTATTATGATTTCAAATATGGATTTAACTATGTTTTCACTTGAATTTCTTATTATATTGATGGTTTTTGATTGAATCTCAATTACCTATGTCATTCTTACATCATCCATAGTATATGCATTCATCTTCATGAGAAATTATGAAAATTATGTTATGGGTTAAGTCTAATTACGTTCTATGATATGATTTTGATAAGATATTCGTTATGACAACATTGTGATAACATATATGTCTATTGATTATGGCTCTTTGAGCATTTTGGGTGCTTGTACTATTTTGTATATGAATGGACTATTCCTATGTATGAATATTATGACTATGGAAAGTATGATTTTGGCATTTGAGCCTAAGTATAAACTATTATGAATGATGTTTGGCTTCAAGCCCAATTGTGCATTGAAATGTTTTGGCAAGACTTGTATCTATTTGAAAGCATGTATAACTATGTATATCATAAGTATTCTTGTGGGATAATGACTTAGTGCCAATGGAATGAGGGTTCCGCTCTCTTTCCTCGAACTATGTGCCTAGCATAGGTTTCCTTTCCGAAATGGAAGGCCTGTAATGAAAGATGCCTCTGAAATGGGGTTGTCTATGAGGACAAGAAATGATATGATATATTTTGAAACGCCCCAAAAATGTGCCTCAGAAATTCCCATAATCGTAATTTCCATATATCCAAAATCCGTGTCTGATATAAAAAATTCAACTTCATATTCTTGATTAGGGGGGAAAATTGAGTGGGAAATGGGTATAACCCAGATTTTAGATGACCCGTAGTGAAATATAAATTTCGCAAATTTTCAACTTTTAGTGTGCATCCGCGATCAGGCCGCAACGCGGACTTAGAACGGATCAGTGTTAATTCTTCCTCTGCGATGGGTCCGCGTCATGGATCAGACACGGACCAATATAGGTTTTTGTTTAATTTTTCTGTGTCGGCCAAGGGGATTGGGGTCATAGCCCCATGCCCACTTATGTGTAAAAACACCCATACTTAGCTATTTTTCAACTATATCACTCAAGATCCTCTCAAAAACCTCTCCAATACTTAACCAACTATCTCATTCAAATTTCAAGGATTTCAAGCTTAAATTTGGACCACAAAGATTCCCTTCAAGCTCAACTCAAGAAAACCCAAGTTTGAGGTATGTGGGTTTTATCCATTGGGTCCTTTCGCCCATGGAGCCCAATCTTCCTTTTTATAAAAATCACATGTTTTCAAGTTGTATTATCTATGGGTATCTCTTATTATGAATTATTAATATAAATTGTGTTGGGGTCTTATGAAATGTTGATTGATTATGCATGACTCTCTATTTCAAACTTATACCACGAATTGATTTTGTCTATTGAGACTTGTATGTTTTGAGCTATGAAACTATGATCTATTATGATTTTTGATGATGGATTTCAAGGTACCCAACATGAGGGTTTTACTATGTGTTGATGGGTTGATTTGCATTATGTTTTCTCATCCTATGTCACTCTTTAATTGCATGATTTTGGACAAGTGTCATGAATCCACCATGTGTTTGATAAAATGTCCAGTTAATAATTCTCAAGTTATTAATGATCTATCACATGATTTACAAGTCAAGTGACTTCATGATTTTTAAGGGTTTTCAAACATGTACCTAATGTATGAAATTATCTATGACTATGTAAGTATGAAGTTTACCCCTATTTTCAAGATTTTTACCTCTTGTGATTCATTCATGTTAAAGTAAGGGTTCATGTAGTATTATTATTTCTCTCATGTTTCAAGTTAGGCTCACCATTAGATGTCAATCATGTTTAAGAGCTACTAATGTCATGTTTTCATGTTTCTTACAAGTTATTAAAGTTATGATTATTTCAAGTATTCCGTGGGATTAGACTTAGCACCGATTGAGTACTTTAGATGGGGGGGACCCAATGGGGTCCTTATATAAAGTCTCTAGTCTCTAAATTATGTGCCAACATAGCATTATACTTTACCTTTGCTATACTAGTGGATCCATTTAGTGCACTTTATCATGAAATCCACTCCGAAATAGGATGGGTTCCCGTAATGTGAAGTATGGTTTACCTTGGAAAGCAGATCACCTCTTTACCGATGAGGGGTAATCATCGGGATTCCAAGTTGTAGCTCGCGTGGTCTAACTTTTGTCGGTTAGGGTCTCTTCCCACACATGTATTATGTTCTATGTATGTTGAATGATTTGCAAGCATGTTTTATTTCAAGCATTGATCATGCATGCCATATTCACTTATCTATTGCTTATTATTATACATTTTGACTATATTGCCTTAGGTCTTGTTGCATTGCGTCCTACATACTTAGTGCATTCAAACATAGTAATGCATACTCTATGCCTACATGATAGTACCATGTAGGGACCGGAGTACCATTTGATCATCCTCTACGTGGCTAGTACAATCCTTTGAAGCAAGCCTTGGTGAGTCCTCAAGTCCGAGGACACTGTCTTTATGACTCCTGTTATTTTAAGACTTCTTTATGTCGAACATTTGTTACTATGAGGGTGAGCGCGGAGAGTGTCTTGGCCCCCACTCAATTCCAAGTTAGGGGTGTTGTAGGATATTATGATGTACTTATGCTATGAGCTTGACTCTTTATGCTTTTATGATTATCAAAGACTTGCCTTATTCCTACTTCCCTTTTTTATGTTTCGCATGTGTGATTGATATGCTAAGAGGCTTGTTTTGGGACCCTTCGAGTTCCCCATTTGCCATGTCACGTCTAGGCCTTAGGCTTGGGTCGTGACACTTTTTATGTGAAAATCCTATCTGAAATGGGAGACCCGTAAGGAAGGTTGCTTCATACGAAATGGGAGGCCCTTAAGGTGAAGCATTGTTTACCCTTGGTAAGTAGACCACCTTTTTACCGATGAGGGGTAATCATCAGGATTCTAAGTAGTAGCTCGCTTGGTCTTACTTATGTCGGTTGAGGTCACATCCCCACTATATATATGTGAGCATCATTTGTATTTCATAGATCATGAATTTCATAGCATCTTTTTATATTAAATCCTTTGAAATACGAATCTTCCTATGTTATGTGCCCTCGTCATCTAACATTGAAAGTGCAGGTTTTGGTAAGTTACATGTATTGCATCATACATAATTAATACATCTAAATGTACTAACGCATATTCTTGCCTATATGATTTCATGATGTAGGGACCGAGGACTTTGATCATTCACTGTTCGACGCTTAGCTCGGATTCGAAGTTTACTTGTAGTGGTGAGTCCTATCTTCCAAGGACGATCCACGATATTTCTACCTATGACTCTGTCGTTTCTTTTTGTACTTGAGGGTGAGCCCGAGAAATGTCTTGGCCCCCGACCTATCTATGTAGAGGCATTGTTGGACACCTTTTAAACTTTCTCATGTTATACATTATGTGTTTCGGTGAATGTCTATGGTATGTATTGGATATCTTTAACTATTGTTATGGGAGTTGGTTATCAGACTTATGGTTTGATTTTATGTTTGATGGAAAGATCCTAAGTCCCGAATGGCCCTCAGAGCGTGAGCCATACGTACCGCCCCTTAGTCTTTATGTGCTATGTACTATGTGAATTCATGTTAATCCCTTTCCCTATGATACCCCCATAACATGAGTCCTACTTCCCCGTCCCCTAGAACTATGTGTTTATATTTAACTGAGCTTCCGAACCAATGATGTGAGTTTTGGTGCTTTGAGGCTTGTTTGTGGACCTTAGGGTTCTCATTCTTCGTGTCACTCCTCGATCCTAGGTCCGGATCGTGACAACAACATTATTGACTTAAGATGTTGACAATCATTAAAAAACATACACAAGGTCATGTATACAATGAGAAGAAGATAACAAAAGTAATTTAACAAAGGAAAATGAAGAAGAAATAATTTACCTTATATCTAGATGAATATAGATGTCTTACCTGATATATAATCAGAATATATTGTCATGCCCTCTTATAATCAAATTCATCACTGTAAAAATTTAGAGAGATCTACACTTTTGGTCATAAAAGAAAGTGGCTTGAAGAAACTATTAATTTTCAATTGCATTTTTCAACTTCTCTGTTTTAAGAACAAGCAGTAATGAAAATTCAAAGAAGAAAATTAATGTGACAAAACATCAAAGAGAGAGTCAATGCAGAACAATAGCACTAACATAGATGAATTCAACCCCTAAAATTAAAAAATATGAACATAATCAGGAGAAGATTAGAAAATATTGAGGAAAAAATTAAATTTGCAAATTTGATAAAAATCAAAGAGAAGGGTGAAAGCTTATGAAGAAATTGAGTTTCTCTGTTTAGGAACTAAAAGAGACCGAACAAGTGATTCTTCTAGAATTTGAGCCAGACAGAATGAGCTTTGAGACATAAGGACATGGGAAAATAACCTCAATCATGTTTGTGAAAAATAAAAACTCTAATATTTGAGTAGTTAGTACACTATTAGACTCCATTAAGTCAAATGATCTAACTTCAAAAAGAAAATAGAGAGTAGATCACATATGGGAGTATACAAAGTTACATACATAATAGAAATTCAAAATAAAGGTAGAGACATATTTTGTGCTCTCATTTGAGGACGTATATCACCATGATTTTTAGCTTTTTCAAGATCCAGTATTACTAACCACATCCCACAAATATGATCAGGGCTTGGATATGTAAATCATGGACAAGGCTTCTTCTATCTTCGCTAAAGTTTGAATATACGAACACAATAATAATTAATACACCTTAATCTCAAACTCAGTTATGAAATTGAATATCTAATCATTTTCGGAAGTAAATTAGGACAAACATTGAAACAAAGGGTGACCTGTAAATGCACACTTAGCTAAGAAGATGAAGTTAATGGGCGGGACTTGAATTCAAGATTAGAGATATCTCTGAATACTTGTAAAATAGTAGATGTTTTTCCATCGTTGGGCAAAGATATAAAACAAGTACTCCTATGAAAATGTTGAGAAAAAGCTAGTTATCTATTTTGTCTTTGACCTAAAATGATGAATTTGACCTTGATCATCCTTTTGATGGTCTTTTTATTTTTTTACAAGAAGCCGTTGTAATAATAGAAGATGAGGTGAGAATCAGTATTAGTTCTCTTTAACTGACAATAGTTTATATATGAATATATATTTTGTGAGTCTGCTGCATTGGTGTTAATACTGATATGGATAAGTATTTTTTCTTGTTTTAATCATGTAATATGAAAGTAGTTGTATAAAAATTATAAAATTGGACCACAATGCTAATTACATGTAACGTGATGACAGCTTGCAACAAAGAAACAATGTTTGCCATTCCCATCAGCCAATTTGAACAACTAATATGTTCAGTAAATGCAAAGATGCACTTAGTCCATAAGCTCAAAATTTAATATAAGTACAACATACATCAAAACAATTCCTAAGGTGAACCAAAAGTTTAGGATATTATTATACTATTGACAACTGGTTCACTCTCAATAGCAAACATGAAAGACACAAGAGATTGTGAGGTTCAAAAATAATGGATGAAATAAATTCAAAAGACGAACATAAGTATTTATGTATGTTAGAAAATAGTGATAACACTTTTTCAATGCTATAGAGAAATATAATTGTAATCCTTCACTCTTAGTCAAAAGAGTTACTTTAATTGAATATTGCATTAAGTTTAAATTCATGAATCAAAGTTAATCAATAAGGCTGTAATCCTAATTAATTTTGATATGTATTGGCACTCTCTCAAACAAATAGATCTATTATCTTTTTTATTTAGCAAACATCCTTTACTGTAATGTTTGATCAAGTTTTTACATCAAACTCAAAGACAATCAGTAAGTTAGGTATATAAACCTTTAGAGTCGACAGTAAAATACTATTCATTGTCATGCAGGATACTCGAATTTTCAACATCAAAACTAATTTTTGAAATAAAACATGATAGTAACTATTGTTGTTGTTAGACAAGGGGCAACAAAATCTGTCTCTACACTTGATTTTGTGTTATAGAGTGTCAAAGCTCTTTTCGATATGGGAGAAGGGGGCAGTCTTTTTTAATGCTATAGAGATTTTAAAAAAGAGTAGTTTGTCTCCATTATCAATCATACATTTTTTCTTGAAAAATATTTCAAGATTTAAAGGAAATGTACACAATGAGAAGGAGATAAAAAATAATTCAATCAAAAAAACTGAAAAAGAAGTAATTTACCTTATACCAGATGAATTTAGAGGCGTTCGTTAGTATGTAATCAGAACATCTTGCCGTACCTTCTTATAATCGAATTCATCACTGTAAAAGTTAAATGGATCTACACATCTGGGCATAAATGAAGAAGATTCCAAGAAACTGTTAAGTTTCAATTGCATTCTTCAATTTCTTTATTTTGAGAACAAGAAGTATTGAAAATTCAAACAAAAATTGAATGTGGTAGAACATCAAAGAGAAAATTAAGGTAGAACAGTAACGATAGCAAAGATGAATTTTACCCTTAAAATAGAATAATATGAACAAATCCAGGAGAAGATTATAAAAAATTAAGAGAAAAAACTAAATTTGCTGTACCTGATGAAAAATCAAAGAAAAGAGTGAAAGCTTGTGAAGAAGTTGTGTTTCTCTGTTGATGAAATAAAAGAGAACAAACAACTAATTCTTTCTAAAGATAAAGCGATATTGTGTTCTCCCATTTCAGGTGGTCTTTACTATGAGTTTTAATTTTTTTTCAAGTCTCGGTATGACTAACCATATTCCACAAACATGACTGGGGCTTGGAATATGTGAACCATGGATAATGCTTCTCTGATCTTAGCCAAACGTTGAATATAATAATACAACAAACTTACTGCACCTTAATCTCAAACTCAGTTATGAAATTGAAATATCTAATTATTTTCAAAAGTAGATTAGGACCAATATGAAAATAAAAGTTAGCATAAAAATGCACACTCAGCTGAGAAGATGAAGTTAATGATGAATTCAAGATTGAAAAATAATAACTTTGAGTGCTTGTGGAAGAGCATATGTTCTCCATTACTGGGACAAAGATATGAAATAAAGGAGTCTTTTGAAAATGTTGAGAAAAAGCTAGTTATCTATTTTTTCTTCGAGCTAAAATAACGGTTTCGTCCTTGATCATCCTTTTGATGGTTTTTTACATAGAAAAAGTAATTTACCTTATATCCTAATGAATTTAGAGGTCTTTGCTGGTATGTAACTAGAACATGTTGCCATATTATGTTATAATCAATTCATCACTGTAAATTTTGACGAATCTACACTTTTGGGCCTACAAGAAGGCAAGTTTGAAGAAACTATTAATTTTCAATTACATTCTTTAGTTTCTTTGTCTTGAGAACAGGCAGTAACGAAAATGCAAAGAAGAAAATGAATATGGAAAAATATCAACAGAGAGTTAAGGCAGAACTATAGTACTAACAAAGATGAATTTCAACCCATAAAATTGAAAAATATGTAAAAAAAAACTAAAACGCCCATCATGTGCTTTAGAAAGTCCCATAATCGTAATTTTCATATATCTCAAAATTCATGCGTACATCATATTCTTGACCAGGAGGCAAAATTGAGCAAGAGATTGATACAATCCGAATTTTAGAAGACCTGTAGCAAAAAATAATTTTCGTTAATTTACAATTTTCAGTGGCTATCCACGCCTGGGCCGCGACGTGCTAGAGTTGCGGAGCAGTGTAATTTACACTCCGTGTCTGGTTCGCGTCACGCCAGGGGCACGGACCAGTGCAACATTTTCCTTGGTTTTGCTTTGCTCAAGTGCATTGGTATCATAGCCCCATGCCCATTTAAACGTGAAATCTCCCATACTTAGTCATTTTTCCAACTCTATATCACTCAAAACCCTCTAAAAAAACTCTCCAAGACTTAACCAAATATCTCATTCCAATTTAATGATTTCAAGCTTAATTTCAAGACTCAAGAGTTCAACCTGAAACGCCCCAAGAAGCGCCCAAAAATGTGCCTCGAATATGCCCAAATTCGTAATTTCCATATATCTCAGAATCCATACATGATATCAAAAATCTGACTTTATATTCTTATTCAAGGGGCAAAATTAAGTGAGAAATAGGTATAACCTGAATTTTAGAGGACCCGTAGCGAAAAATAAATTTCGCAAAAATTTCAATTTCAGTAGGGGTACGCGTTTGCTCTGCGATGCGAAGCCATCGCAGAGATGTGTTATTTTGTGCCAGTTTTCCTGTTTCGGTCCAAGGCCTTTGGGTCTTGGGCCTAAGCCTTCCTATGTCTAAAAACACCTATACTTAGTCATATTTCAACTCCATATCATAGAAGACATTCCCCAAAACCCTCTCTAACACTTAGACAAATATTTCACCCAAATTCAAGTGTCCCAATCTCATTTCGGATCTCAAGGATTTCATTCAAGCTTCAAATTCTCAATCAAATTTTTATCAAGGAAATCTCCAAAGTTGAGGTATGTGGGTTTCAACCATTTGGTCCTTTCACCCATGGTGCCTAATCTTCCCTTTTAACTAAATTGCATAATTTCAAGTTAGATTATCTATGAGTGTCTCTTACTATGAAAGTTTATTATAAACTATGTTGGGGTTTCATAAAATGTGACACCTTAAGCATGTTTTGAGCTATAAATCTATGGTCTATTATGCGATTTGATGAAGAGTTTTGATGTATCTTGCATGAGGGTATTACCAAGTGTTGGTGTGTTCTTTTATATTGATTTTCCTCACATGATTTCACTCTTGAATTGCATGATTTTGTACTAGCATTACACACCCGCCAAGTGTTTAATAAAATATCTGATTATGGAATCTTGAGACATTGAAGGTCTAATGCATGGCATATGAGTTAAGTGGCTTTATGATGATGAAATGAATGTTTGTATGTGTTGATCTCATGAAAAGTATCTATAGTGTCGTAAGTTGACCACATCTAGTTGAGGAGGTGTTATGCCTCAACCACTATGATGGGGGGTGGTATGCCCATCTACCAATTAGGGGGTATATTCTTCAATCACTTTGATGGGACGTGGTCATGCTCATCTACCATGTTGAGGGGTATATACCTTGACCACTATAATGGGGGGGGGGGTATGCCCATCTACCAATTGGGGATATATTCCTCAATCACTTTGATGGGTAGTGGTCATGCTCATCTACCAATTGGGGGGGGGGGGTATTCCTCATTCACATTGATGGGGGTTTGTCATGCCCATCTATCATGTTGAGAGGTATATACCTTGACCA
>JAPFFP010052114.1:0-11936 GCA_026153255.1 Solanum medicagineum
GGTTCGTTGACTCGATTAACCTAGATAACATAACTACAATTAGAGATTCGCATGCAGGATGGTAACTTAGGTTCTTCCGGCCCTCTTATAAAGGTGAAAGTCGAATTTCACCATGGCACTTGGTCGGTAACCATGGCGTGCCAACTAACCATTACCTATTATCCCAGTCAACCTCCCCTTAGTCAGGTTTGTTGATTAGACGAGAACACATCAATCGAATCCTATCATCTATTTCTCTTTTCCTATTCATCACTACCTTGGTCTGGATCGTGATAGTAGGCGGGGTTTGGTGTTGGCCACCACCAATCAACAATCATAACGAAGAGAAATAGATAATAAATGCAAAACTCCAATCATAGAAATGCACTAACCTAGGTCATCTCAAGTCAAATATCCATGTTTCCCACAAACCCCAAGTTGTGGGTGTTTAGCTAGTCATGGCTAATGCAAAACCAACCAAAATGCAAATATAAGACATGATTGAGAATTTTACCCAAAGCAATGAAGATTGAAGACACCACAAGTTGCAAACCACAAGCTTGATAGATTGATAATAAGCACAAAGCAAGATTTGCAATCCCTAGAATTGGGTTTTCCAAGAGAGAATGATAAACTAAGCTAAAACCCTAAAAGTTTTCTTGAGAGTATAATCAAAGATGATGTTGTCTTCTCAATTTCGAATCTCCCTAATAAAACCCTAACTTAAAGTATTTATAGTGTTTACAAAATAACCCTAAAAATTACACAGAAAATACAGCTGGCAGCTGGTACGCCTACGAGTCGTAATCGGGGTCTCATATCAGCCATATCGTCAAACCAATTTTAGAGTAAAAAGGCAAGTTCTGGGTAATGAAGCAAAATAAGCTCACAACAAACATGACATTGCACCCACAATCAAGTATAGGGTCACTGGTCATGCTTCAAGTTTGAACTTACCTTTACATTATCAGAGCAACCATCTCCAGATCATCAAAATACATGAATGCCTTAATAATAACAATCTCAAAAATTTTGAGGGTACTCAATTTTTCAAATCATTCAAAAAGCATTTAAAGCCTATGTATATGCCAACAAATAACACTACTATGAATTTATACATTATCTACACTAACTAAACATCCAGTTCAACAAAAAATTAAACATCCACAAGGAAAATAAATCACAGCAAGAAAAACTTCGGATAAAAAATAGGGGAAGTTATGAACTCGAGGCTACTCAGACTTCACCTTAATTCATAACTTCCCACACCCCACCAAAATAGAATACTTTGTCCTCAAAGTAAAGACTAGAATGAAAAACCAAACACAATAACATAGAGATATATATATACATACATTAAAAATCAAAAAGTAACATCCAGAATATAAGTAAAACCAACTCTAAAAACCAACATAATAAAACGATTGTCTAACAACAAAACAAAGTATCCATAATGACAAAATAAGAACTGGGGTTAAAAAGAGTCAAACATCATGGTGCATCAAGCACCTATCTCTAGCTAGTCAGCAGGGTCCCGGGTCACCATCTCCTCCTCAGCAAACTGGGTTGTAGCTGTACGTGAGCAACCCTCTCTATTTGAATGCCATTTCTCCCTATCTCTCTATATGGCTGCCAACAGGATTGACTCCTACACCACCTCCTCTAGTATTGGCTCCTATACCGCGGCTACTGGATCATTAGGTCGAGGACGTTTTTGGCTCATCTATCTCGAGGGGCCTCTTCCCATGGGCATACGGGTGGTCAACTAACTAATCAAACACCTCATTACCTGCCAGTGCCACCTCTGGGACTACAACAGGGGCTGCTAATATCTGTAATAAGTCGGCCATGAACTTGGACAACTCCTTAGTTACCGCGCTCATGTCAGCAGTCCTAGCACCCTCAAGCCTCCGCTGGACTCTTGCCTCGAAAGCGTTGACTCGGGCATCCACCTCTCTTACTCTCTCATCTACCAATGCATGGGTGAATGCCTTCATCCTTTCCTCTAAGTCTCGTACGGTCCGGCTAACCTAAGTTCTAACTTGTGCTGCTAAATCCTGTAGCCTGGACTCTGCCATAGCCACCTTGCGTAATAGTACCTAAAAAGCAACAATAGAGATAATAGAATCAACCTGTAATGTAGATATTGTTGGTGCTGGCGTGCTGGAGGATGGTGTGGAATCGATCTCAATAACTGGTGTGGGCCCTACTGCAGCTGAGGTAGTGCCGGTAGTAGCTGGAGGTAAACCCTGAGTTTGAGGCTCTACCAGGGTTGGCTGGAGGAGCTGCTCATGGTAGGGCCAATGGGTTCTCATCATTCTTAATCAGGATGGGGTCCATGGTGCATGTGGCCTCTATGTTCTGGTCCCAGTAGGGGTCGGTAGGAACACTCGCTACACTGCACAAATGATGAATCAAAAAAGGAAATAGCAGTGAGGTGTTCGTCCGAACAGCTGACTCGTGGATTTGCTCTGAGATGATCCGGGCCCAGTGTATCTCCCATAATCAGCTAGAATGCTGGCTAGGTGATCACATTATCCATGAATGTGGGCCAAATACGCCAATGGATAATAGACCACCAAAACTTGGCTCAGAAAGAGAGGTGGGCCTTCACTATAAGGTCTACATGGTTTGTAACCCACATCGGCTCAAAACCCTCCTCACAAATCTGGCTAGCAATCCACTGTAGAAGCTCTATCCTTGCCCCAATATCCTTCCCAATCACCGCTCTTCTCATCTTGTAAATGCGTCATTCATACTCTGTGATAAACTGAGGCACTCTGTAAGTGGGCCCAAACTGGATGCATGGAATAGATCCTCTGAAAAATAGGAACTCTCCTAGCCCGGACTAGCACCGCCCGTAACCTCGCTGCTCAATCGGCTTCTTGTTCTTCAGTAACCCTCGGTGAAGTATAGCAAGATACGCCAGAACTCACGGACTACATAAGGGGTATACTTGCCCAGCTGCTGTATGGTCCATCGCAGTCTGTGTCTGCCTATCTTCTCATCTAATCCAGGCACCTTATCTAACCTTGAGTCGTTTAGTCTGGACTTCTCATGAAATTGCCGCACCGGCTTGCCCAGTCTGTTGGGCTCCAACCCCTGGTCATATATCTTCTTCACCCTGTGACATACCATCTGCGAGCGGCTGAGGGCTATGACTGGGCTTCTTCCTACTGGGTCTGGGAGGTGCTCTCAGATTCTGACTCTGACCTTGACTGTGTGGGGGTCATCTGTGGCAGGCTGTTCTCAGACCCATCTCAATTACCCTGATGTTCCTCCTTTTCAGACTGGGAGGAACTACTGAGTTCCATCGTTGTCTGAGCTGTACGTGCCCATGTCTGAGGTATATTAGCCTCGGGGTCTATTCCTACCCTGTAAACTTCTAGAGACCCCTTGGATCTCTCAGCCTCAAAAGATTCATCCATCAATCTCCATTGGAATGTTTGGACTGCTCCTTTGTCTTTTAGAGGTATTATATCTTCAAACCAACCATATAACAACATGTGAGCTTCATGATTTTTGACCAATCAATGATCACATAGCAAGGAATAAGAAAAACAACAACTTAAACATAGGAAAAAAGATAAATTAGAAGAAAGATCTCTAATGTAGCTGCAGGCTTGCAGATATGAGTGCAGTTACGACTCGTAGGGTGTCCCACGAGTCATACACTGGCCTCGTAGTATCAAGATTTCTTACAAAAAAGTAGTCTGAACTCAAATACGAAGGGCAGTTATGACTCGTAGGCTCCCCTACGAGTCATAGTCTGACCTTGTACCTATTTCTAGAGACATTTTTAAGAACTCAATCAGGATTACGAGACCCTCATACAAGTCGAAATGGATATTATGAGTCGTATGTGGGTCTCGTATGAGAAACATGAAGAAACCATAGGTGATTAATGCTTGCTACGGGGGACAACTACGACTTGTAGAGGAGCCTACGAGTCGTAGGAGGGCCTCGTAGCTGAAAATAGGAGACACCAGTAGTGTCTAACACTTTCCCACAAAAAGGTCACACAAGACAAACAAACTTAGGAATTGGCAATTGAAAGAGCAATATGATATAGTTGACACATAGATAGTCCAAAAATGACATCAGAAAGTTAAAGCAACCATTATCCATAAGAAGCGAAGAAAGTTCCTCATTACGTCGGTCAAAACCAAGGGTAATTTCATATCCAAACTCACACTTGTATCAACAAAACATTCCATTGAAATGCAAGAGCAATTCAAACACTTTCAATTAACTCCAACATGCTATGACATACAAAACACATCCATACTTCCTAAATTCCAATTCCGAAGATAATCCTCATAATGGTCGGACACAATTAAACACTAAATTCTATGGACCAATAATTTTTACATTTACCACCACCCATTCAAGGATTTTGAACAAGGCTTGATTTAAAGCAAGATCTTTCAAAGCAATACAAACCCTAGGTTTCATTTCTAGGTCTACACATCACCATATGGGCATGAGTATTCATGGTTAAAACAAATATACGATTATACCAAGAATGAACTTACTACAATAGTGCATTAAATTTAACCACGAAGCTTACCAATTGATAGAAGAATTTAACCAACGCAAAGAAGACCAAAAACCACGCCAAAACCCTTGAAAATAGTAACCTCACCGAAATTCTTGCCGAAAAATGACATGGGTAGCTGGGATTTTTGTTGGAAAAGTGAATGGGTGAGAAGTATTTGGACTTTTTGTCGACTTTAGGGATTTTTAAAAATGAAACTGGGGTCAAATTATATTTTTACCCCTTTTATAAGCAAATCAGTCACCTTTAAAAAGTCTATGATCAGGGCTACAGACCCCGACTACGAGTCGCAGGGTGTCCTACGACTCGTAAGTCCCGGTCTTGTAGCAGACCCAACACTTGTAAAAATTTAAAATTGCATACCTGAGAACTATGAACCCCACTTACGACTCGTAAGAGACCCTATGAATCGTAAGCTTGGCTCGTAGTGTGTGTGTCAACTTCTGATACTCACTGTTTCCCTCTACGAGGCATGACTACGACTCGTTGGCCTGCTCGTAGAAGCTTCTACAAGTGTCATTTTCTCACTTCTTCAGTTCTCTGGTTTTTCCTTGCAATCAATTACTCCAGATACACTTAAATTCAAGACAATATAGCTGATTCAAAGTCTTAATACCCACAATAAAATAATAAACTACCACCCAGCAAATTAAATGAATAAAAATGTCTCAAAATAATTTGAAACATAAAAGATGCTCGAGTTGCCTCCCAAGAAGCGCCTCGTTTAACATCGTGGCTCAACCATGCCATCATGGATAATCAAACTTCTCCATGAGTTCTATCGCTGCTCCTCCTATTCTTCCTTTAGCCATCCTGCACCACCTCTAGTTTCTCAGCAAGTTGCTCCATCCTATCTCTAAGCCTTTCCATTGACATGGTTTGTTGTTCTACTTTGTAGTTACTTTTGAGAACATCAAACTTTATCTCTCGAATAATATCATCTTGCTCATTGACCTTGATTAGGACTTGTTCAAGCATATGCTCAATCCTTGTTAACTTATCAGTGATGTTATGCTTGTGTGGTAACCTTGGCCAATTCGGCACATTTTCACTCTTGGGTTTACTTGGGGCTTCCTCTAATACACTAGTTGATGGTTCGGCCTGTCCTTAAAAGGGTTGGTAGACTTGGGCAACTGCAGATAGCTTGTACATATGCTCCTTGATCTCATTAAATGATCGTTTTAGGAACGCGCAACAGTCCCCTCCAAAAAATACATTAGCATGCCCTTGTTGCTCTGACATTAGTGCTCGGTAGAAGCTAGCCTCCAATTCATTATCAGTCAGACAATGATTTTGATTCGTTGCCAAGCATTGCTTATACCTTTCCCAAGATACTACCAAAGGTTCTCCTGGTACCCTTTAAGATTGCAGATGCTATTCTGTAGCTTTTGCTTGTTAGGCTCCTTATAGAAGTTGATGAGGAAGACTCTCTGTACCCCCCCTCCCCCAAGTAGAATAAACATCAGGTGGGAGAACTGACCACCGTTCCGCAGCCTCACTCCGGAGAGTCATGGGAAAATCTTGAAGGGCCATGACCTCCCAAGCAGGATGTCTTGTCCCAAGAACCCCTCTCAGTGTTTTGAGTAAAATTCTACAGGTGAGTTTGGGGGTCTTTGGACTCTTGTCCCTAAAACAAGGCTCGCCTCTGTAATGTCTCCATCAAGTCATTTGCAATATAGAGTTTTTGTTCAGTCATGGTGTCAACCAACCTGCACTTAAAATTAACCAACAAAAACAAAAATAAAAGTAAAATACAAGAGAGTTTAGAAATTAACACTAGAACTAACTAATAGTGAAATCAAGTCAAAACTTAGTCGTATTCCCCAGCAACGGCGCCATAGTTTATGATGATGTTTACGCTCCAATAAGAAAGAGGTCGCTATCACTAATTAACCTAACCAAAGGTTAAGATCGAATCCACAATGAATACAGAGTTTGACTACAAGAATTAACTATCAATCATTTCAAGTATCTATAACTAAAATCTCTAAATGGGGGGAGGGGGGTTGTGGTTCAAGAACAGAGTAAAATAAGCACTATACTACGATGCGGGAAAACACTCAATTTTAGGGACAACTTGGGAATTGTGTTCCCCATGGTGCGTTGACTCGATTAACCTAGATAACATAACCACAATTAGAGATTCACATGCAAGATGGTAACTAAGGTTTCTTCTAGCCCTTTTGTGAAGGTGAAGATCGAATTTCACCATGGTGCTTGGTTAACAACCATGGCGTGCCAACTAACCGTTACATATTGTCCCAGTTAACCTCCTCTTGGTCAAGTTTGGTTGATTAAATGAGAATACATCAATCGAATCCTGTCATTTGTTTCTCTTTTCCTATTCGTCACTACCTTGGTTAGGATTGTGATAGTAGGCAGGATTTGGTATTGGCCACCACCAAACAACAATCATAATAAAGAGAAATAGATAATACATGCAAAACCCCAATCGTAGAAATGAACTAACCTAGGTTATCTCAAGTCAAATATCCATGGTTCCCACAACCCCAAGTTGTGGATGCTTAGCTACTCATGCCTAAGGCAAAACCAACAAAAATGCAAATATAAGACATGATTGAGAATTTTACCCAAAGCAATGAAGATTGAAGATATCACAAGTTTCAAACCACAAGACTGATAGATTGATAATAAGCACAAAGCAAGATTTGCAATCCCCAAAATTGGGTTTTCTAAGAGAAAATGATAAACTAAGTTAAAAGCCTAAAAGTTTCCTTGAGAGTATATTCAAAGATGATGTTGTCTTTTCAATTTCAAATCTCCCTAATAAAACCTTAACTTAAAGTATTTATAGTGTTTACAAAATAACCCAAACAATTACACAGAAAAGGCAGCTGGCAGCTGGTACGCCTCACAGTATGACTCGTAAGGTGACTTATGAGTCGTAATTGAGGTCTCGTATCAGGTTCTTGGCATCTTGGACTCAACTGGTACGACACACTAGTATGAGGGCTATGACTCGTATACTCCTCTCGTAGTCTAGGCCTTCAGTTATTGGTCTAAAGGTTTGGATCTCTGATTCCTGCTACGAGTACACCTATAAAAGTCGTAGTGAGACCTACAACTTGTAGGGTGACCTCGTAGGGTTGACCTCCACTTAGCAGATTTTTGATTTTTTTGGTATCTGTTTCTTGCTATGATAGCACCCTATGACTCATAGATGAACTCGTACATCCTATGCCTCAGCAAAATCAGTAAATTTTCTCCAAAATCATGCCAACCTAACTTTTCTGCAAGAACAACACAAAAACACATAAAAACCATAAAAAGTCGCATTAAAAACTCACAAAATCCCTTATTTTAGGCATCAAACGTGTTGTATTTTGACAGCACATCAGAGATGAACCTACCCTTAACTATGGAATCATGACCTTCCCACTCAAGGATGGGTTCATTAGGAAATTGGAAGCTAACTTTGCGAGTTCAACAATCAATGGAAGCATGATATGCATGTAACCAATCCATTCCTAGAATAATACCAAAATCCACCATGTCAAGTTCCACCAAATCACAATGCAAGACTTAATGCAATACGGACATAAAACAAGCCTTATAGACTCTTCTAGCAATAATAGACTCACCAATGGGGTAAACACCAAGAAGGGTTTACATAACAATTCGAGACACATATTAAGCCTATTAGCAACAAATGGCGTAATGAGAGATAGAGTGGTACCTGGATCTAATAAAGCATACATATCAAATCATAAACCTTTAACATACCGATATTAACATTGGCTGCCTCATCCACCCCTTGCCTTTCTTGAAGAGCATAGAACCCGTTATGATGTAGTGCACCCCTTTGTTGACTACTTTGTTCCCCTTGACATCAATGGGTACCTTGTCCTTGAGGACGACCATCTCTACCCCTGTTCAAAGAATTTGGACGATCCCCAATCTTGTGGCCCATTGTTTCACACTTGAAGCAAGCACACATATCTCAATAGCATCTACCACCATGATTTTTTCCATACTTTCCACACCTAAGAAGCATTTGTCCACCATTAACACATTGACCTTTAGGGTTGGGCACCCTATCATAGGTGAACCTTTGGTTTTGAGCATTTATTGATCCTTGGACTTGAAATTTGTGGTCTCGTTGAAAATGGCCACCTCCACCACCTCTAGCACCTTGAAATATACCATCATAGTGATCCCTCTTAGACTCCCCACTCTTCCTCTTTCTAAGATTTTCTCCTTCAAGTTGCTCGACATAAGAGACAAGTCCATATCCCCAACAAGCATAATGGTGCAACATTCTTTATTAACCAAGTCTGATATTCCCAACACAAACTTGTTCATCCTTACCTGAGAATTGGCAACCAAGTGAGGAGCATACTTTGAGAGCTTATTGAATTTGAGGGAATACCCCCTCATATTCATGAAACGTTGTTTGAGATTCATAAAATACATCATCTTTGCCTCCCTTAGTTCAGTAGGAAAGAAACGATAGAGGAAGGTAGCTTTCAATTCTTCCCAATGAATAGGCTTATCATTCTCCCTCTTCACCTTCCATTAAGTAAACAATATCTGAGCAAGGCCTTTGAATTGATAGGTTGCAAGCTTTGCCTTCTCCTCCAATATTACCCTCATAATAACAAGAACTTTGTACACCTCATCAATAAATTCTTTAGGATCTTCCTCCACTTTAGAGCCATGAAACTCTGGAGGGTTCATTCTAGTGAAGTGTCTCACCCTCGAGGCTAGAGTAGAAGCATGAGGAGTTTGGGCCCCTTAGTTCACTTGGTTGGCGATGGCTCGTTCCAACAAGGTAACAAGATTCCTATACTTAGCATGAGTGACCCCTACATCTTCTTGGGGAGCTTGTAGGGATGAATGGGCTGGATTCCTTTTGAGAGTAGGAGCTCTTTATGCCATCCTTCTTGGCGGCATAATCTAGAAGTAAAAAAGGGTAACCATTAGAGATAGGAAGTCTTAAATCAAGTTCCTAAGCACAACATAAATGATGAACAAGTGATTCATTTCCTAAATGCCTCATAGCCTCCTATTTATAGTTGTGGCATACTACATAACTATGAACAAGACTCTGGTCGACCCGGTGTATTGGATTTCTTAGGACCATTTATAAATCTAGTGTTCTGATACCAACCTTTTCATCACCCAAGGCTAGGGCCTAGGTGTGACACGGTGAATGGGGAATTTGAAGGTACTCCAAATAAGCCACATAGTATACACAAGCACATCCTTGGTTGCAGAAACATAAATCAAGCACCAAACAATTAAAAACTAAGGGAAATCAGGGCTTTGGACTCAAGCTATGGGGATAGAAAGGGGAGAGGAATTTCCCTTATCCAATCACAATGAAAGACTAAGGAGAGGGTTAATAGGAATCAATCTATCGAGAAGTTGAGAATTAGGATGATCAACACATGTTGTCAATATCCAACAAATACATATAAGGAATAAAGACTAAAGAAAATCTCCATAGATATGTAAGCGTCACAAGCGTCAAGCACTTCACATTATCAAACTATACCTCTAAACATAAATGAAACGAGGGCCAATGCAGATCCCAAGCTCACCTTCAAAATAGATACAAAAATTAATAAGTCTTAACAGAAGCATGATAGAAAGTGATTATTTTCCCTCGAATGGAGGACTCACCATTTGCATATCTTTGAGAAAACACACTAGCCACAAGGAGGTGGATTGAATAAGAGCTTCGATCCCTACATGGTTTGATCATGTAGACAAAAAGTATGCACTAGTAATTGGAATGTACTAAGTATGTGGGTGCAATACAACAAGAAAACATAAGCCATGATAATCAAGATGCATAATTATACACAACAGATATAAGCTCAATATGACATGAATGATCAATGACTTAGTCAAAACATACATTGAGAATAATCAAATGTCATAACATGCATACATTTGTGGTAAAGGGCCTTCACTGACAATTAAGTTGCCTTCACATCAGACAAGGAGTGGTCTATTTGTCAAGGTAAATCATTCACTCACCTTATAGGAACATCACTTATTTTGGAGAGAAAGTTTTACAAATGCCTTATAAGAACTTCTCTTATTTTGGTTAATATACAACAAAGGCCTTATGGGAACTACACCTGTTTCGGTCATTAATCAGAATGCACCTTACTGGAACCTTACCCATTTCGATGAATCATGCAATGTAACAATATCTATATGGATCCATTAGCTAATTACAAACCTACTGTGATAACGTAATTAAAGGACAATGCTGATCTACAAAGGTCCTCTCGGTACTAGGTCAACATTCTTCAAAATTCTTAAGTCATAATCATACTCATAATATGCATAGACTTGTAATATCATAATGTCACCATAGAGAAACCCATCAAAACTAAAGCTTCACAGTATCATAGAAGGGCTCATAATCTTATTCAACAGTAATAGAACTTCTCATGAGTTCACAACATACTTAGAAGCCCATATTCATTCATAACATACCTGTCTTGCATAACTTGTTATAAAACATATCCTCATCATAAGAGACTTATCATATAGTTTTAGTCAAACGTGGTGTGTCTATGCACATCTACTTAAAATCATGAAATACAAGAGTATAAGATATGAGTGAGTAAAACATGATCATGTAGAAGTCATTCAAAACAACCCACCATCATGATACCAAAACCCATAATTAGATCATCATGAAATTCATTCCAAAATCCATTATCTTTTGTAGCTTTTCAAGACATCATGGCATGCATAGTGTAAGTATCATAAAACCATTCATAGTATCAAACCTCAATATGTGTTCATGCATAACCAAACCAATACTTGACAAATTTAACTTAAAATCATGCTTGCAATAAATAATAGAAATTACCCATAAAGAAATAATCCTTGAAATCAAGAAATCTAATGAAAATAATTTGGGACTCCAAGGTGGAAGAACCTATGGATGGAAGACCCACATACCTTGAAACCTTAAAAATTAATGAAGAAGTCTTGAAGAGACTTGGGGGATTCACCTTAGCGCTTGAACTTAAATTAATGAAGAAGTCTTGAAGAGACTTGGGGGATTCACCTTAGCGCTTGAACTTCAATGGAGGCTCTTGAGAATCTAGGAATTAAATGAGGGATATTTGGAGATTTTAAGAGTGATTTAGGGCTAAAATGGTTGAAGTGTTAGAGGAATCTCATCCGTAAAGGTGTTGGGTTATATCTCAATTGCCCTCGCTTGAATTAGAAAAAGTTAGGAAAATTTTATACCTGGAAGAAGCATGTCTGCAAAGCGGAATTGCTCTCGCAAAGTTCATTTTTGAGTGAAGTTCAATTGTTTTTCTTGAATGTTTCGGCCATTTTTGTACTAACTTGGAACATCTGTGCGACGCGAATTTGTCACGTACTCTTTTCATTAAGGCAAAAT
>JAPFFP010052114.1:12036-30328 GCA_026153255.1 Solanum medicagineum
TTGCTGCAAAATTGTTTTTTGATATGGTTGGCCTAAAGATTGAAAGCGACTCTTTTCCTATATAAGTTTGCCTCCTTTTCATTAAGGCAAAATTTGCTGCAAAATTGTTTTTTGATATGGTTGGCCTAAAGATTGAAAGCGACTCTTTTCCTATATAAGTTTGCCTCCTTAAAAAAAATACGAACTCAGATTTGCCAAAAAACGCAATAAATTTACGATATTCAAGAAATACACCATAAGGACGTTCCAAGTTACGTGGGAGGTGTTAAAGTTTTTCTTTCAAATTATGATTAATATTTCTTTAGATTATGCCTGTGCCAAAGTTTGTTTATGATTCTATCCTTTATAAGTAGGCAAAGTACTTGTGCATACATAAAAAGTCATTTTTCAAATGTTCATCATCTCAAATCCTTTAGCAATTCGAGTATTGATTGATAATATCTTTGATTCGGATAATACCATGGATGAGGAGCATGTATTGAATCAACAATTACATTAGCTCATGTGAAAATGACCCATGCATAGATTGTAAGCACCTTGAGTTGACTACACGAGTATTGAGCTTGGATATTCCATGATCGATAAGTTGTAAATGTGGTTGTCTAGTTGATGTTTGAATTTGGAAGACATTTTGCTATGAGAGGTGAGACATTCATTGAAAGGCATGCTTGTTGATATCTAGAACTTGTCCGAGTTTTGTTGAAGTGTTGGCTTGGTTGAGTCTAGATTAGGAAGATGACCTTAGGCATTCTTTGGTTTTGTTTTAAGTCCACTTTATCCGAAATTTCCTCCCTTGACATAAATGATATCCTTTGTCATCCCCGTTGAGCTTAAAGACTTTTTGCTGGCAGCTATGTTATAAGACTTAACCTTTTATTGAAAAATTACCCTTTTGTTAAACACCATTCCCTCCTTGAACTTAAAATTATGAAAATAGTGACCAAAGGACAAAGTTGAGGGTGTGAAAAAAGGGAGTATTTGAGGAACAAAATTAGAAAATGGAGGGTTTAATTTATGATGAACAAGAAAGAGAAAAGTGTTTGAACAAGAAAAAGAAGAAGAGAATTTGTCTCCAATTGAAACCCTCCAATAATGTAGAAACGATTGCATGTGGGGCACCAAATTTTGAAGTAAGAAACAAAATGATTTCCTTGGGAAACAAATTGAATATGGGACAAAATGAATTATGAGAATTATTTGTAGAGTTCAAGGAGGGGTCAGTTACTTGTACCCAAATGCTATCCTACCCGAGGTCAAGCCTACATTACAACCCTAACAAAGTCCTTTGAGATTCTTTTCTAGATGAGATTAAGTAAACATTGATTGAGAATAAGGTTAAGCCTATGGGTAAAAACTTGCATATCATTTCTCTTTTGGGAGTGCAGGCGTTGTTTGATCCTTGACGTTATTGAGCTAAATATTGTGATATTATAAGTGTAAAGATCTTCTTTGTTGTGAGGACATCTGACAACGTCTCTTGGGCATTAATTAGCAGCCACATTGGCAATTGTGAGCATAGCTTTTTCTTGAGAACTCCTTAGTCATCTCTTGACGCTTTAAAATTGCATAAGTGATTTGTGGAAGTTTTAGGATCAACAACGAAGGAAGGAATGTATATGCTGCTCTTTATGATCCTTTTTGGAAGCATTGTGCTTTGGTTGATTGATGTTTCCCTTGCTTGTGCGCAAGCAAGAGTTTAAGTTTGGGGTGTTGATGAGTCCGCATATTTGACTCTTATAGAGCTTAAATTACATAAAATATAGTCTATAATGTGTTCTTTTTCCTCAAATGTTAACCTAAATGTGTGTTTGATGCTAGAAATGAGCAATAATATGCATGATGGACAAATCATAATGAATGAAGTCAAAAGGAGCAAAACTTTAAAAAGTGGTGAAATCAATTGTCATCGATATTTTTGGTGGTACGCCAAATGGTCATAAAGACCGCCAAATGTTGTAGTGTTCAACCCCAAGTGTAAGGTACAAATGGATGACGAAATGTACAATTTGATAGATCACTAAAGTGCTTCAATGATCCACAGTAGAGTCTCCTAAAGATATAGAACCTGGCAAGGAAAAAGCTAAAATATGAGGTTCAAGAAGGCAATGCATGTCACAATTTGGCAAATCATCGACATTTTTTGGCAATGAACAGGACTATCTCCTAAAGTTATAGATTCTAAGAGGTTAAATATTTGTTCAAAAAGGCATTCCATGCAAATTCGGTGGATAGCCAAATGTGTCCGGTGTCACTGACTTTGACCACCTAGTTGTGCACCATGGGAAATTGAGGGTATTTTACTGAGGTATAAAATGTGTAGAGAAGATTTTCTAAAGGGAACTTCTATAGAGATTGAGAGTACACTTTCTAGATAATTCATGGACCTTATGAACAGGGTGTTCTAGCCCTACCTTGGCATGTTCATAATGATATACTAATCTACTCTCGAAGTGAGAAAGAACACATGGAGCACTTGAGAGTGTTGTTACAAACTTTGATGGAGCAAAGACTATTTGTAAAATTTTACAAATGTGAGTTTTGGCTAACTGAGGTTGCCTTTCTTAGGCATGTGGTGTCAACTAACGGCATCCAGGTTGATCCTAAATAGAAGGATGTTGTGAGAAATTGGCTATGGCCATTGACTCATATGGACATCCAGAGTTTTTGGGGCCTAGCTGGGTACTATAAGAGGTTTGTGGAAGATTTCTCCTCCATCTCATCCCTATTAACCAAGTCAACTTAAAAGAAAGCAAATTTTGTGTATGAGTGTGAGAAGAGTTTCCAAACTTTAAAAGATTGACTAAATTTGGCTCCAGTCTTAGCCTTGTTAGAAGGAAATGATGGGTTTGTTGTCTGTTGTGATGCTTCAAGGATTGGGTTAAGGTGTGTGTTGATGCAACATGGGAAGGTGATTACCTATGCCTCAATACAATTGAAGGTACATGAGAAGAACTACCTAACTCATGACCTCGAACTTGCAGCCATAGTATTTTCTTTGAATTTTGGCATCATGACTTGTATGTGGTTCAGGTGGATACCTTTGCCGATCATAAGAGCCTTCAACATGTGTCACCTAAAAAGATCTCAACTAAAGGCAATGGAGGTAGTTAGAGCTTCTTAAGGACTATGAAATAAGTGCGAAATACCACCCGAGTAAAGCCAATGTGGTACCTGACGCCCTTAGTAAACTTTCCATGGGTAGTGTGTCCCACATAGATGATGATGGCAAAAGGAAGTTATCCAAAGAAGTCCATAGGTTAGCTAGATTAAGAATAATGTTGAATGAATCTAGTAGTAGTTGTATGATGGTGCTGCATGGGTTCAAATCTTCTTTGATGGCACATCCTTGGTTGCAAAAGTATAAGTAAACAACAAATACATAATTCTAAGGGAAGCAGGGCTTTGGACTCAAGCTACGGGGATTTCATCAGGAAAGGATTAGCATGATCACATAGCAAACAGATTCTAGAGGCAGGTAAGTATGACTTACGATATGGAGAGAAGTAGGGGCTTGGGACTTTCATCTAATCACAACATTAGGCATCAACACGTAGGGGAATAGAGACTAAGGGATATCCTTAATAGTTACATAAATATAATAGGAGTCGAGCTCATAACATACATATCCATGTTCAACAATACCTCTAACTTGAGTGGAATGGGGGCCAAGATATCTCCTGGGGTCTCTCAAAAGATAAATATTCATAAACAGAAAAGTCTTAATAAATCATGAAAGTAAGTGGATATAGTCCCCGAAATAGAGGATTCACCAAAAGCAATCTTCAGTTGATCCATCTAGCCACACAGAAGAGGTGGATGAATAGGAGTTCTGGTCCCCACATGATTAGATTATGTAGGCAAAAAAAATGCATTAGTATTTGGAATATACTACGCCATAATTAAGCAATATGTATAATCATAATCAATGGATATTAGCTCAATATGACATGAATGATCAATGCTTAGTCAAAGCATGCATAAATGTAGGCTAACCATAAATCATATTCATACTTAGATGGGAAGAGACCCTAACCAATATCCAAGACCAAGTGAGCTATTATTTGGAATCTCAATGTTCACTCCACACTGGACAAGGAGTGGTATACTTTGAAAAGATAAACCAAACACTTCACCTTACGGGAACTTACCTAATTTCGGAGAGTATTCCAAAAATGCCTTATGGGAACACCAACCTTTTCAGTTAACATAAAAGAGGAGCCTTACGAGAAAATATCCCTTTTCGGTCAATCATTGACGTGCTGTCAAAATATAATACTATTGATGCTTAAAACTTAGAATTTTGTGTTTTCTCAATGTCATGTTAGTGGGTTTTATGTGTTTTTATGTTTTGTTTGTAGGATTCCAGGTTGGCCTTGATTTTGGGAAGAATATGCAGAAGCTGCTGATTTTGAGGATTTACGAGACCCTTTACGGACCATAGAACATTCAACAAGTCGTGAAGGAGGTTGCATGTACAATTCTAGTGAGGGACAAATTTCTGAAGTTTGTTCTATAAACATGTAGACGGGTCGTGAAACATTTTACGAGTCGTAGATCAAGTCTCGTGCCCTGAGGATCAGAGAAGAAGAATTTTCTGAAGTTTCATCAGAAGAAACCCCCTACAGGCAATAGAACCTTTTACGAGTTTTAGAGGGGCAACAACAATGAAGTGTGAAAGCCCCGATTATGGGCTATGAAATACATTACGGCCTGTAGAGCATCTCATCAGGCATTCCAACCTAGTTATCCTATTTTGTTTAGGACATATATTTTAACTATTATAAATAGATTTTTAGGCTATTTTAATTGGAGAGTTCGAATAGTTAGCAGAAGAAATAGTGAGATAGAGTAGAGAAAAACATCAAAGAGTTTTGAGAAACACTTGTACACTTTGATTTGATCTTCTAATTACAATCTTTTGATTCTCATTGAAGCTTGGATTTACTTGTTCTTAGTTCAATTATGTAAGTGTTGTATTATGTTATTCAAATTCATAAGTCTTGCATATATACAAATCATGAATAGCTAAATCCATAACTAGGGTTGTGGAAACCATGAAGAACTAAGAAGGTAAAACTGGATAATTCATAATTCTTGAAAAGTGTGCATGCATGTCTTAATTAACTGTCTTTATTTTGCATATTTTCTAGTGGTGGTGAACATTAGAACCCACCTAGTGTTATTTACTAAACCAAGGTAGTAATGAATAGGAAAAGAGATTAATTATCAGGATCGATTGATGTGTGCTCATCTAATCAACCGAACTAGGCCAAGGGAATGTTGTACTGGGACAATAGGTGAGGGTTAGTAATATCACACTGCGGAGATAGGCCAAGGGACATAGTGAAATTCATCTCTCACCTGGGCTAAAGGGTTTGGTGAACTTAGCTTATCGTCCATCATACTACACACTAGAAAAGAATTAGGTTATCCAGTGATACTGAGTTTGGGAATCACGGGGAACAAAATACCCTAATTTCTCTCCATATTAGTTTAAATGCTTGTGTTAGTTAGCATTACTTTCATTAGTTATTATCTACCCCCCCCCCTTCCTGCTCTTTGGGAAGATGGTTGATAACCCAAATTGCATAATTGAACTCTTCTAAGTCTCCAGTAGTCCCTTGGATTTGACCCTAACCTTAGTTTCTATTTCTTGATTATGACAGCTTTAGCCTCAAAAAAGAGATGTAGCTTAGGCGACATCAAGATTTTGATGCCGTTGCCGGAGAATACGACTAGACTTGTTTGATTCAAGGGATTTAGGAACTTAATCCTTATTTCTCTCATTTTACATTTTTTTGTTCTTTTTGCTTCTTTTCAGGATGTAAGTGTTGTGTATGCCCAACAAGCGAAGTCGAGGTAGCCCCTTGGCTCCGTTTGACCAAGAGATCCAGAGAACACTGAGAAGAATGACCCACGACAACGCTAACAACATGGATAATACAGCTTTGAATAGGAATGAGAATGAGAATGTCAACATTTAAAACCCACCTCTTCTTGAGGATATTTCTCCATACCCACAAGACTTTAATGCCAATGCTTATCAGTGGAATCAATACAGGCTGAACCCTATGGCTATAGAGGTGGCTGGAGCTATTATATTGCTACCACTACCGGCTGACGCAAAGTTCATGGTTTCGAGTGGGTTAATTCAGATGCTGGAAAACTGTGGGTTGTTTGCAGCCTTACCATCGGAGGATCCTCATAGCCATCTACACAATGTTGCATTTTTCTACAAAAGTGTAATGAGAACACAAAATCTGTCTATAGATGCTGTGGGGATTCATTTCTTTCTATTATCTCTTACAAGCAATGAAACACTATGACTATTTGAGCTCTCGCAGAATTCGATCACTAGTTGGGCTGAATTGAAAAAGGCCTTTTGGAGAGGTATTTCTCGAGACTGAGAAAGCTCAAGTTAAAAGATCAGATCAACCACTTTGAACAACTTTCTGGTGAATTGGCCAGTACTACATGGGAGCACTTTACTAAGTGCTTAAGGAATGTCCCGGACCACAAAACTATTGATGATGCCTTGGTGGAGATCTTCTACTATGCCCTTGATGAAAATAGTCAAGCCTATGTTGACACCATTATGTGGGGCATGTTCTTAGATTAGCCATTTGTAAGGATTTGCTGAAAGGATAGAGAGAGTGATCAAGATAAATCATGCATAGGGTAAAGAGAGAGAGCATCTAGCAAAAGTTCATGCGCTGTCAGTATTGGTTCGGAGAAAGCTAAGATAAATAACAAATTATGCAAGAACTTTCCCGAATTCGTATAGGGATGGAGGTGATGATGAAGTAGAATCAGGAATGAGTCAATGTAGTTGTTTATCAGATAGGGGGTTTCCGGACCAAAGCCCAAGGGTCCAATCAGGACTATTGGTGCATAGGTCAAGAAAACCAAGGTCGAAACATCAATCGAGATGGAGCTTTCATAGACGACCGCAGAGGGTACTACAACAGGAATCAAGGCCAAGACAAAAGATATAGATTGGGGTAATGGTCCTTACGTGCCACCACATAACCGCGACATAGGTGTGAGTAGCTCTAGAGTTGAGGACATGTTCAATCATCCATTGAAAAAAGCTGAGACACAGGATGAGACTCTGAGGGGGATGAAAATTGAGATCTTTAGTATAAATCAAAAAATTGCATCTCATTCTATTTCCATCAAACAACTTGAGTAGTAGTTCGGTCAAGTTTTGACGCAACTTAATTAGAATTAGAGGGCTATACTACCTAGAAATATAGTTCAAAATCCTAAGATAAAGGATAGTTCATGATTGTTACTACTCATGGTGGCAAGAGCACCACTAATCCTCCTATGCCAGTTGACGAGGAAGATATTTGACAAGAGACAATTGCGGTCAAGGATGGGGATACTGAAGATGATCGGGGAAAGGATAGGGGTGAGTGAAACTGCTGATGCACCACAAAAGTTGAAGCCCATTCCTAAGCCTCCTCCTCTCTTCCTTCAAAAGATTAAAAAGGAGGAGGAAGACAAGTTCAAACACTTTTTCTCCATGCTGAAACAACTCTGCATACCAACATCCCTCTCATTGAGGCATTAGAGAAAATGCCAGGGTATGCAAAGTACATGAAAGACCTGGTTATGAAGAAGCGCATTGTGGGTTAAGTGCTCTCCCTAGAGCTTCAATGTTGCAGTGCAATTGCTATGAGGTCTTTGGTCTAAAAATGAGAAGATCCAAATGCTTTTACCATACTATGCACCATTGTAGATATGGAGTTTGCAATGGCATTATATGATCTAGGTGCCAGCATTAATCTAATGCCCTTTGCGGTCTTCAAGAAGCTAGGATAGGGAACCCCTACTCTGATGAGCATATGGTTCTTGATTGCTGACAACACGCTGAATAAGCCTGTGGGGATACTATATAATGTGCTTGTTAAGGTTGAGAAGTTTATATTCCCCACAAACTTTGTGATCCTTGATTGTGAAGTCAACTTCGATGTTCTAATCATCTTAGGAAGGCCATTCCTAGTCACTAGCCGAGTATCGATGGATGTGGAAGCTGGTCAATTAAGGTTTAGATTGACCGACGAAGAAGTTGTCTTCAATATCTATTAGTCTATAAAGAGGTCAAATGATTTAAAGAATAAGGTATTGGCACTTGGTGAAGTTTGAGTAACCAAGTTTGAAGTTTGATGATAATAAATCAGGCGCTACTTGGGAGGTGACCCAAGGTTTCTGATGTAATAGTTGTACTTGTAGCTTTATTTTTAGTTTTCGGACTTATAGGCCATTTAGCTTCTTATATTTTGATTGTAATCTTGTACATTGGACAGGTTGCATATAGGGTAATAGTGTGTGCTATGAAGAATATGCAGGTACATGGCTAAGTCAACCAACCTTAGCTGAAAAGGCCATCAAGAAGTGCCACTATGATTGGTTCTGCAGATTGTACATCACTCTGGGACTCGTATACCATCTTGTAGACACTTTTGGTGAGCAAACGGTTGTGCACTCCAGTCCATGAGCCAACTTTATGGCCTGTAGAAACAATTACGGGTCCTGAATGGGGCTCATGCACCCCAAGTAAGTTTTTTGAATTTTCTACCAAGTGTTGGGGTCGCTACGACCAGCTCTATGAGTCATACTTCATTTTATGACTCATAGACTAGTCCATGAAACCCAGTCCTTAAAATTAGGGTCTGGATATTCTACAAAACCATGGTTTACGGGGCGTAAAACACTCTATGGCTCGTAGTCAGGGTTTCATAGAGTCCAGGCTCATTAGTTTTTGACTGAACTAGTCAAACTATAAATATTGGGGTGAAAATATTTTGACCATATTTGAGCCCTAATTTACAAAATCTAACCAGCCAAACCCCACCCCTAATCTTTTTGACCACCGACGACAATATCACTATCACTTTTCAGTGAACTTTTCCAGCAACCTAGGGTTCTCAGTGTCTCCTCACCTCCTTCAATTTCTACAATCTAACCACTCAATTTGGTAAGTTTTTGGTCCTCTAAACACCATTGAGTTACCGATTATTGTATGGTTAAGTTGAATATTTTTTTTGGGTATGGTTGATTTAGACATGAAACCATGTGTGCAAATTTATATGATTGATGATTAAATTGTGGTTGCCCATTCTTGAAACATGTGTTTAGGGTCGATATTTGGTGTAGTTGCCTTTATATATGTTTGAATGATGTGTTTTGGCGCCTATGTCACCCACCATTTGAATTGAATTGATTATATGTATGATATCTGATGTGTGATGGCATGTGTCTATGTTTTGTTTGTTAATTTTTTCAAATGGGGTTGGAAGGGTTGGGAAAACATGCTCAATTATTTTCGATGGGATAGATAGATGTGCTAATCATCATGCTGGGGTGTTGGTTGTGGTGTTATGAATCATGTGCGTGTGTGTGTATTGCTTCGATGCTAGTAGAATAGGTTGAAAAAGTTGCAAGGGGTCTGTGTTGATAGACTTAGAAACTCAAGAGAATGAGTTTTATGGCCTGCAAGTGGCTTTTACGACCCGTGGAACATTCCACGAGTTATAATGTCTCCTCATATAAGATTCTAGAAACCTGAAGTTTCTTATACCCATCAGACGAGACCTTTTACGAGTCATAGAATATTTTATGGCTAGTATAATGGTTTCATATATTCCTGCTTGAAATTCATTTAGACACTGGAATCATCTACGACTCAGCCTTCGACTCGTAGACCCTTCTATGAGTTGTACCTGTTCTCATAGATTTCATTCTAGTAACAAAAATTTGTGAAAACTATTTTATGAGAGCCTTCTACGGCTCGTAGTTTCCACTACGGCCCGTAGAGGTGTTTGCATAGACTCTTCTTCAACTAAGTTTGATTTATTTTTGCATTTCATTTTTTGGTTTGTGGGGCTAACCAAGGTGCGTCAATATCTATATTTCTGGTACTATGGACCCGAAAGCAAGACGTGAGGAAATCAAGGCCATGCAAAGGAGACTTAGAGATGAGCCCTTGAGGGATGAGCGGACCCCCACACCGAGTGGATCACTAGAGGAGCTCAGCGTCCGACCTAGCTTGGAGGCTGACAGACCACAGACGAGGGTTGTCGCTAGAGCTAGGCAAACCTAAGGTCTTGTCGTTCATACTCCCTAGTCTGACGAGGTATACCACGATAAGAACACCTTTATTCAGATGACTCCATCCAGAGAGGAGTCCAGCTTAGAATCAGGCTCTGACAACGAGTCAGAGATATAGTCCTCTGCCGCACCATGAGGATCACCATCTCCACCAGACGCTCTTACTAGTTGATGGTGCATTGCAGGCATGCAATGCATATACATGGAGGACATGTAGACTACAAAGCGAGTAAGCCATATTTATGAGGAACCCTAGGTTATCTCATTCGGACTAGACAGTGTCCTCGGTCTCTAGGACACTATGGTTAAATACCGGCCCTAGTGGCTGACCAAATTGCTTGGGAGGTATTCCCTTACCATAATGAGGGAATTCTACGCATCATATGCAGCCACCATTCAAAGAACTCTTCCCAAATGGAAGAAGTCCCTCGCTCAGCCCAAACTAACGTAGACTAAAGTGAGGGGCCGATAGGTGGATATCTCGAAGGACACCATCCGTTGTATGCTATTTGGGCCAAAGTTCCTTGCCCCTAGATCCATAGTTGAGTTCGATCATAGAGTAGGGTGGACTAAGGATTTTACCCTAATGAGAAATGCATAACCAAAGCCGGCTTGAAGAGATGGGTGGCCGATTTGATTGCTGAGGAGGGTCCCAAACCCGCATGGGTAGTCACTCACTCGGAGCCTATTATTAAGGCTTCTTCAGTTTCCCCACTAAACTTTGGTGGGTAGTTGTTAGATCACGTATTCGACAGACACTTGCAGATAATACTTTGACTCTGGAGCATGCAGTGCTAGTTGCCAGCATCTTAGCTGGCTATGATATACATTGGGCCAGCCTCATTGCTGAGCAAATCCACGAGGCTACCTTGAAGAGGTCCACCTCCATCCTCTTTCCATGCTTGATTTACAGACTCTGTATAGAGTCAGGAATAGAGAGTCTACAACAGCTGGACTCACTAATCGAGGTCCACATACTTTGGTCGCCAGCCTAATTAAGGCTGTGAAGAACCCGATAGCACTCCGGCGAACACTATACTAACCAGCTCCCATGCCAGATATGTTCACCCCAGTGCCACCGCCTGAGGTTCCACCCACCACCACCATTGATGTTGCAATAAAGGAGAGGCCCCCACAGACCAAGGTAGATGATGAGATGGGGCCCATTACTACTACTCTTGCACCACAGGCCACTTCATCGTAGATAAAAGCCGCGAGTATGGTTTATATATCTGCGGTATCTATCTAGGCTATGGCGCAAAGATTGTCACATGCTGAATCGCAGTTGACTTAGCTAGTTTAGCAGATCAAGCCCCGGGTCCGCCATGTGATTTCAGGGTCGGAGGTCCGCATGTATGGTCATTATTATTCTGGATCGTCTTTCTTCCATGGATACCCGCGTTAATGCCTTCAAGATGAGGGTACAATAGAGCTTGAGCACAGCCCGGCCAGCAGATGTGATGGCCATAGAGGCGAAGATCCAACAAGTCCGGGCTGACATGACAGCAGCACTGGCAGCATCAGTTACACTACTAGAGACCACACTCCAAGTACTAGTGGTTTATCTATTTTCCTCTGAGGAGAACACATAGTCTTCCTACTAGAAGTAGCCCCACAAGGATGATGATCTAGATGTTGTACAATTACGTTCGGGGTTGACTGAGTAGGAGGAGCTCGAGCTTGTCTTGAGGGAGTCGAGATAGGAGGAGGAGTGATGACACGCTCGTGAGCTTGAGAGGGTGAGAATGTTGTCCCCTCTGGACAGGTTGCTACTACTTAAGAGGCTACCACGCAGGTTGAGGGTGGTCAGACTCTGCCACACACCAGCGTTTAGGTGCCCAAGTATTTTTTTTCCCCAATACTTTATTTTGTTGTGATTGTGTGCATTGAGGACACTACACCTCTTTTTCGATAGGGTGTGGGCAGTTATGGGCCTCAGTGAAGTGTGAATAGTTTGGGTCCATAACTATCCCAATTTTTGAATCCTAGAGATTTTCTTGACCATGTTCGTTTTCCCCATGGATATTTATTTTCTATTGAACCGACATGTTTAGGATGTTTAGGTAGTATTTGTCATATAGTATTGATATCTATGGCATATACATGTTTTAGTGTTTTTTGTGAAAAATGATACCCACTAAATTTTGATTAGTTAGTCTAGATAGCAACCATGCACGTTTAAGTGTGGTGACAATGCTTGTTCTAATAAGTGAGGATAAATTGAGATAAAAAGCATGATTCGAGAGTCTTTTGTTGATAATGTAATTAGTGCGATGTGAGTGTAAACTTAACTTTTTATATTCATGTGTTGTGTGTCAATTTAGAACTTACCCTGTTACTCTAATTTAGACCGTAGATTAACTGGATTAGGAAAGGATCTCAGATCATTGTTTTTAAAAGTCCACTTAGCCTAAATAACCAACAAAATTTATAGAATATCCTTTGATCCTAATGTTTGAGCCTGCCATGTACCTATTCTTTGTAAAAAACTAAATGAACTAGCCTTGTTAGTTATAAAATCTTGAAATTAACCTTGGTCCTTCCTTAAACATTGTGCACCTAACTAAAGCAAAAACCCTAAGTTGAGGGTGGCTACCAAAAGTGGCCCTGGTTCTGAGGACGGATAATGTGCACCTCAACTCATGCCAAAAGCCTAAGTTGAGGGTGGCTGGTCAAAGGGTGAAACAAAAAATGAGAGGGAAAGTTAGTGATACATGGAAGAGGAGAAAAATCATGCACTGGGTGCAAGAAAAATAAGTGAGGTCTTAGTTATGAGCTTAAAAGAAAAATGAAGTGTAAAAACAAGGCAAAAAGCTAATAAATGAAAAGAAAGTACCCAGGAAATCTTGAAATAGGAGAAAAGGGAGAATGGATGAAAAGTAAAAGTGTTGGTAGGGGAAAAGTGTAGAAAAGCAGAGTTTCAAGGAGGAGCTTTAGTCACTATGTTCCCAAAATATCTTACGAAAGCCACCCGAGCCTACATTACAATCCCATAAGGTCCTAAAGTGATCCTAGTCCCAGTAATCAAAGGTCTTAGTCATGAGTATAGGGGCAAGCCTATGATATTGGGCATGATACATGAATATCTTTTGTGTGAGTGAGTGATTTTTCCTAGTCACGAGATTATACAGGAAAACAACATTGAGAGTGAAATATGGGACTTCTTTCTATGAGGGCACTTGCATTGCATTTTTAGCATTAAACTAATTCCGTGATTGTGGCTTATTGATAGTACCTCACTTATCATAGTTGTATTGTCGCATATGTTAGTCTGTATTAGCCTGTTGGATAGTTATCCTATTATGCTTTGAAAAATAGGTGTGGGTATATGTATTTAAGTTTGATATGATGTATGCCATTAGGTGAGTTCTGTGTGTTACTGTACTACTTATATAGATTGAGTCTGTCGCATGAGAACAAGGAACAATTTTAAGTTGAAAGTATTGATGTCCTGTCAAATACAACACTATTGATGTTTAAAACATAGAATTTTCTGTGTTTTCAATGCGATTTTAGTGGGTTTTATGTGTTTTTCTATTTGGTTCGCAGGATTTCAGGGTTGGCATTGAATTTAGGAAGAATATGCAGAAGCTGCTGATTTTGAGGATCTACAAGACCCTTTACGGGCCATAGAGCATTCTATGGATAGTGAAGGAGGCTTTGTGTATGATTCCAGTGAAGGGTAGATTTCAAAAATTGTTCTATGAACATGCAGATGGGTCGTGAAATATTTCACAAGTCAAAGATCAAGAATCATGTCCTGAGGATCAGAGGAGAAGGACTTTCTGAAGTTTCATCAGACGAAATCCTTTACGGACCATAGGACCTTTTACGGGCCTTATAGGTGTATTGTAGAAGACAAATCCAGATTTGCAGCAATGACGTAAAAAAGCCCGATTACGGGCCGTGAAAAATAATACGAGCCGTAGAGCATCTCGTGAGGCGTGCCAACCCAGTTATCTTATTGTGTTTAGGAAATGTATTTTAAATATTATAAATAGGTTTTTAGGTTATTTTTCTTGGAGAGTTTGAATAGTTAGCAGAAAAAATAGTGACAGAGAGTAGAGAAAAACATCAGAGAGTTTTGGCAAAGACTTATACACTTTGATTTGATCTTCTAATTACAATCTTCTGATTCTCATTGAAGCTTAGATTTAGTTGTGCTTAATTCAATTGTGTAAGTGTTCTATTATTTTATTCAAATTCATAAGTCTTGCGTCTACACAAATCATAGTAGCTAAATCCACAACTAGGGTTGTAAGAACCATGAAGAACTAACAAGGTAAAACCGGATAATTCATAATTCTTAAAAAGTGTGCATGCATGTATTAATTAACTCTCTTCATTTTGCATGTTTTCTAATGGTGGTAAACATTAGAACCCGCCTAGTGTTACTGACAAGACCAAGGTTGTAATGAATAGGAAAAAAGATTAATTATTAGGATTCTATGATGTGTTCTCGTCTACTCAACCGAACTGGGATAAAGGGAGGTTGTACTGGGACAATAGGTAAGGGTTACTAATGCCACACCATAGTGATAGGCCAAGTCACGTAGTTAAATTCACCTCCCCCCTCCCGGGCCAAAGGGTTTGGTGAACTTAACTTACCGTCCTGCAGACTACACACTAGAAAAGTATTAGGTTATCCGGTGATACTGAGCTAGGAAAATATGGGGAACACAATATCCTAGTTTCTTTCCATATTGGTTTAAACATTTGTGTTAGTAAGCATTACTTACATTAGCTGTTATTAACCCCTCCCCCCCCCCTCTTTGGGGAAATAAGTTGGTTAGTAACCTTGGTTAAGTTCTATTTCTTGACAACGACCATTTTAGCCTAAAAAAGGAGGTATTGCTTGGGCGACATCAATCATGCAACAGGAGCTATATGGATCTATTAGCTAACTACAAACATATGGTGGCAACACATTTAAGGGAAAACTAGTTATCTACCAAGGTCCTCTCGATGCTAGGAAATAATCCCAAGGAATACTCATTCATATTCATAGTCATCATATAAAAAGTCTTATAATATCACAATATCATCATAGAGTAGCTTGATCATAGTCAAACAGTACCTTTTACTTTGAGGATAAAACGATCGTTATCAAAAATAAAACTTAACCGTAGGTTAGGGTCAAATCCCAAGGGAATACGAGGCTTTGCCACCTTGATTCACCAACAATCAATTCAATCATTTAATAATGCTATTCTCAAGAAAGGGGGGAGGGTTTGCAATGATTGGTAGTAAATAAAACTCTACTAATAAAATGTAGAGTTAATCAAATTGGAGATCAACTTGGGAAAGTGTATTCCCCAGATTCACTAACTCAAACATCCGGAATAACAAAACTAAATTAGGATATTGCATACATGAAAGTTACTTAGGTTCCTCCAACCCTTAGCAAAGGCGAATGTCGAATTTCACTATGGCACTTGGCTGGATACCATAGTGTGCCATACTAACCGTTACATATTGTCCCGGGCAATCTCTCCTTGGTCAGGTTTAGTTGATTAGACGAGAACACATCAATCAAATTCTGTCACCCATTTTCTTTTCCTATTCATCACTAACTTGATCGAGATCATGACACTAGGTAGGGTTTAATGTTGGCCACCATTAAAGAACAAGCAAAATGAAGGAAAAGGGATAATACATGCAAATACCCAACTCAAGAAGTGCAATTAATCTGGGTTATTAAACTAGCTACTCATGGTTCTCACAATCCCAAGTTCAGGGTTTAGCCACTCATGGCTTAGGCACACAAATTAACAATGAAATAAGAAGACATAGAAGATTTCTTACCCAAGCAAATTGAAGAACAATGAAACCCTTTTTGAAATTGAAATCACAAGCTTGAATGGTAAGATTAATCCACAAGTGAATCTAAATCCCCAAATTTGAGTCTCAAAGTGAAATCCTAAAAATTCTCTCTACAAACTACTATGATATGAATAACGAAAATAAAACTCATGAAAAGCTGTCTCTAAAACCCTAACATATACTATTTATAATATTTACAAAAAGGTCCTTAAAATAATTAGAAAATCTGGTTGGCGTCTACTATGACTCATAGTTACGACTCGTAGGGCACCCTATGAGTCGTAATCGGGCTTTCGTGGTTAGCACTTCGTATTTCAGACTTCACTGCTATGATCTACCTCTATGAGTCGTAGTCTGGTCTACGATTCGTAGTTCCTTCTCGTAGTCCACTCTTGCATTTCTTGGTCCAATTTTAATCAACATTCTTAATTGCTATGAGACCCCCTTTACGAGTCGTAGAGAGGACTATGACTTGTACCTTGAGCTCGTATGGCTGAACTTCAAATTTTTAGATTTTATTTTTGAACACTGTTAATTGCTATAAACAGCCTCTACGACTCATAGCTTGAGCTACGACTCGTAGTGGGGCCTGTATTTCTTTAAAATCAACAAAATCTGCAATTTTTCCTAAAACTAAGTCAACTTATATTTTCTGCAAAAATAAACATAAAAACCATAAAAAGTCACATTGAGAGCACACAAAATCTCATGTTTTAGCCATCAAATATGTTGTATTTTGGTAGCACATCAACACTCTCAACTTAGAATTGTTGGTTGTCCTTAACCGATGACTCAATCTAGATAGATAATAAAGCAATACATAGCAATCAACCCACTGACATATACCATACTCAAATTCAGCTCAGGTACCCATAATAGCCTTTTCAAAACATCATCCTGAAGCCACTATACAAACCACAACATATTGATACATTTGACAATCCACCTATGACAAGTTAAGGAGTATCAACGATTCATATTCACCGATCAAGTCAAATTCTAACCATGCAATGCAAATGCCCTCACAGAAAAGAAGTCTCTTTTAAACACAGTATGATTTCAAAAGTTTCTCATAGGATTGTGCAAGCATACTTACTCTCACAAATGAGATTCACGAATGATGACCAATACCATAGGCTTGCCCATGTACTCACAACTCGAACTGTTGACCAATTGGACTAAGATCACTTTAGGACTTTATGGGATTGTAACATAGACTCATGGGGATTTGATACAACATTTTAGAAAATTAGTGACTAAGGGTCAACCTTGAACCACACTTTTCAACACTTTCACCTTAACAACTCAACCATTCTCAACTTGTTCCTTATTCTTCATTTTCAAGTTTTTTCGGGTATTTTCTCTTCATTTTTAAACCTGTGCCTCATTTCCATACTTAATTTGCTTTTTCACTCATTCTAAGGCATCTTTTTCTCTTTTTCTCTTACTCGGTACTTGAATTTCTACTCTTTCTTTTATTCCCAACTCACCACCTCATTTTTGCTACTATACCACAACATAAGCTACCCTCAACTTAGGCTTTACACCTCAATCAAGGTTCACAATGTTCAAGGAAAGACCAGGGTCAATATCAAGGTATTTCACTAGGTAAGGTTAGGCTAGCTAGGTGTTAAGAAGGAAAAGGGTACATGTTAGGCTCAAATATTTGGATCAAGGGATCAACTCCTTCATTTGGTTGGTTATTTAGGAAAAAGTGAACTGAATCAAAGAAGAAAGGCCTATGATCACTTCCTAATCTATACAATCTCCAGTCCAACTCAAAGTAACAGGGCAAGTTCTGAATCAGTACATGATCACGAATACAACAAAATTAGCTCACACACACATGACATTGCATACATAACCAACAAAGACTCACAGGTCATGCTTCAAGCATCAACTTGCATTCACTTAATCAGAACAAATATTGCCAAACCATTCAAACATGCATGATCACAAAATAACTACTAATCAACAAAATTTTCAAAGGGGTACCAATTTTTTAAAATTTTTCATAAATCATCAAAACAATGTACATGCCGAAAGTTTAATTACCATATACTACAAATATTATCTACAACATCTAAAACATGCCGGTTCAACAAAAAATAAAATATCCACGAGGTAAATGAACATAGGCAAGAAAACCTCGGGATCAAAAATTGGGATAGCTATGGACTAAAAGCTACTCAGACTTCACCCTAGTCCATAGCTACCCACACCCTACCAACAATAATGTACTTTGTCCTTAATGTACAAGGCAAAACAAAATAAGAACCATAGATTTTTTTTCCATACAATCTCTCATAAGGAGAGTGATACTTAATAACACTACTAGGTAATCTATTATGAT
>JAPFFP010052118.1:0-53602 GCA_026153255.1 Solanum medicagineum
CCAAGGATTGATGACTTGTTTTATTAATTACAAGGGGCCATACATTTTTCAAAAATTATCCTCTGATCCAAATATCACCAACTGAGGATGAGGAAGTATGACATTCCCAAAATGACTTTGGAAACAAGGTATGGGCATTCAAATTTGTGGTGATGTCCTTTAGCTTAACCAATGCGCCGATAATATTTATGCACCTAATGAATAAGGTATTCAAACCTCACCTTGATATATTAGTGGTGGTGTTCATCGATGACATTGTGATCTATCCTCAAAGTGAAGAAGAGTATATGGAGCATTTGAGGGTGACATTGCAAACCTTCAAGGAGGAAAGATTGTTTCCTATGTTTGACAAATGTGAGTTTTTGATAAAGAAAGTTAGCAAGGGAAGTCCATGGGTGGCTGATGTACTTAGTAGGGTGTCCACGGGTAGTTTGACATCGTGAAGATGATGGAAAAAGGAAGTTAGCAAAGGAAGTCCATAGGTTGGCTAGATTGGGGGTAAGATTGTGTGATATCAACAATAGTGGTGAGATGGTTTTGAATGGCTCCCAATCTTCCTTGATGATGCATGTCAAGTCTAAACAAGACCTTGATCCTTCTTTGGTAGAATTAAAGGTATTAGTAAAAGACGGAAAGATAGAAGTCTTCTCATAAGATGGAGATAGGGTACTTTGTTAACAAGGTAGAGTGTGTGTAACGAACATCGATGGGTTGAGAGGGTAGATATTACAAGAAACTCACAATTCCTCCTATTACATTCACCTCGTTTTCACAAAAATGTATAGAGACCTAAGGGAGTTGTATTATGGAACAGAATGAAGAAGGATGTAGCAAATTTTTTGTCCAAATGCTCTAATTATCCACAAATTAAGGTTGAACATCAAAGGTCGGGCAACCTAGCTCAAGACATTGAAATACCTACTTGGAAATAGAAAGAGATTAATATGGACTTTGTAGTGGGGTTGCCTAATACCAAGAGGCACTTTGACTCCATATCGAGTGACAGTGGATATAATGATGAGTTGGCTCATTTCTTACCAATCAACACAACCTTTAGTGCTGAAGATTATGCCAAATTATATATCCCGGAGTTAGTGAGGTTGAATGGATTCTATTTTCCATCATATCAGATTGTGGATATGAATTCACCTCTTACTTTTAAAGGTCGTTTCAAAAGGGCCTTGGTACTAAGGTGAAGTTAAGTATCGCCTTCTATCCTCAAATCGATGGGCAAGCCAAAAGAACAATCCAAACGCTTGAAGATATATTGAGGGCTAGTGTACTGGAATTCAAGGGAGGTTGGGATCACCATCTACCCCTTATCTAGTTTGCCTACAATAATAGACTTGGAATTCAAGGGAAGTTGGGATGTTCAGCTACCCCTTATTGAGTTTGCCTACAATAATAGCTTTGACTCAAGAAATGAGATAACACAATTTGAGGCATTTTATGGTGGACGATGTAGGTCATTGATTGGGTGGTTTGAAGTCGGTGAAATGGCTTTGTTAGGGCCAGACTAGGTTATAGATGCAATGGAGAAAGTAAGACTCAAAGGGGAGAAATTAAAAATTGCTCAAAGTCGACAAAAGTCATACTCTGGTGTTAGAAGGAGAGACCTTGAGTTAATGTTGTTGATTGGGTCTATTTGAAAGTGTCTCCAATAAAGGATATGGTTCGATTTGGCAATAAAGGGAAATTGAGTCTTAGGTGTGTATAGCCTTACAAAATTGTTAGAAGGGTTGACATGGTGTCCTATGAATTGGAGTTGCCAATGGAAATAACCATGATTCACCTTGTGTTCCATGTATCTATGTTGAGGAAATTCATGGGGAATCCAAACTCCATAGTCCCACTGGAAGGTATGTGCATTGAAGAAAATTTGGTTTATGAAGAGGTTCTGGTTGAAATATTTGACCAACAAGTAAAGATGTTACGAAACAAGGAGGTTCCATCCGTTAAAGTACTTTGGAGAAATCAACAAGTTGAAGGTGCAATGTGGTAAGCAAAACCATACATGGTCTAGTGATATCCTTATCTTTTCCATTCTACTCAAGCCTAAGGTACTAAGTTTTTTTTTTTTGCCTTATGACCTCAAAATCCTTGCATTTTAGTTTTTATGTCATTTATATATGTTTGCATGTTCGTGGGACTGTTTTAGGTTTATGTGAGAAACATGAGTTTGAAAATTTCATGAAAAGATGTTTAAACTTACATTTTGCATTCATGCTAGGTTATTGGTTACTTCTTTAACTCTCTAAAGCCTATGTTTAGCACATTCGAGGATGAATTCCCAAGGGAGAGGTAGTATAAGGACTCGTAAGTTATGAGGTTAGAAATATAAGAAGAATTAGAATCGAAAAGTATATCTTTAATAATTCATATCAAGTGCGAGCCTCATTTATGGCTTGTAGTTCAAACCACAGTTCATAAATAAGGATCGTGGATGGAGTTGGCCTAGATGAAAATCTTGACCAAGTATAAGGGCTATGTATGAGGGGTTTTATGATCCATAAAAGGTACTATAGACCATAAACAGGGTTTGTGGTTCGATGACTGGAGTTAATGGAAAATATGGTTTCTGAAGTTGGAACTTATGAAGAATAGGACAACTCATGCTTAAGCTTACAAACCATAATTTGGTCTCATAGATGGGGACTTGAAGATTGAAAATTTGTTAAGTGGGAGGAAACCATGAGGGGTTTCTATGACATGTAGATCATTCTATGAGTCATAGAGTGAGGTCATAGATGGGACTTTAGAGACAAAGTTTTAGAAGTTTGGAAAAGTTGAACTGGACGAAACCTATAGTATAGTCCGTCGACCATACTACCACTCGTAAATGAGCCCATGGTTTGGAATCCGATAGTTCAATGGAAGAGATTTTTGTCTATTCTCTGTAACCTAGGGCTAAAACTATGCCGTTTTGGGGTCTTTTTGCCTTCCATATCATGCCCTAAACCCTCCCATTCACTCTATTATTAATTCTCTCAAAATTCTCTAAGGCAAGAACTTCCAAAGCAAAGGCAAGGATTAAGGATTCTTCCCAGAGCTTCTTCCTCAAACTTCTTTAAGCTTTTTCTTAAGGTCTAACTCAGGTATATGAGTTTGATTTGTGCGTTTCTTCCATCTACAAAGTTCCTCATTAAGTACTTTTACTTTTATCTTTATTCTATTGAAATTGAGTTGCATGACTGATTTAAATGATATTTTTATGATATATTTACATGTATTCTTCCTTTAATGATGTAATGTGATAATATACCATGATTTCCTATGATTATCAAGTTGATTGTTATGATCGCATTATCTAGGATTTTCATTAATGATGTGGGTTGTTTAATTGTGATCTTAAAGAGTTATATTTTAACATATTCATACATTATACTCTTTAGTCATATGGTTTTAAGTCATTGCATAGGCCCACTAAGTTCATGATGAGTTTTTACATCAGGTTCAAGATAAGGGCTGAAAGTAATTTTTAAAGTTAGGTATGATGTCAAAGATGTAAGCATTTTGCAAAGCCTTTAATGATCTTTATAATGGACCCTCAATGAGAAAGGTCAATTTTCACTTTAGTGGCTTCCAGTTATTGAGCTACTCTTATATGATTGCTACTTTCGATTCTAAATTATATTGCATGACTATGCTAATATGTTAAAGTATACTGTGGGTCTGACTTAGCACCAAATGCAAACACATATCTACTTAGCATTGTTACATGGAACATCGCAAAGATCAACACAAGGGCTACCCTAGACTTCTGTGAACACTTATATTTACACAAACAATATGATCTAAACATGCCAATTCTACTAGATAATACACTTGAGAGAAAAGAAACATGGCAAGAAAAATACTCAAGTGGCAAGATGTCCCAACCCCTCCAAAAGGACAGTGTAGTGTCCTCACTGCACCACAACATACTTAAATGAACAGATGAGGGATAGAACATACCTAGGATACCCTAGGCGTCAGTAGCATCGGTGGGACCGGACCCCTCTGGGGTATCATCATCAGCATATGTAGCACCCGATCCAAAGGTACTAACGGAGGCTCCTGCCCGTGCCGCCTCTGCGGCCAGCCGCTCCCGTTCTGCTCGTTCAGCTGCTGCTTGGCGCTGGGCCCTGGCGGCTTTGCATATCTGTCGATCTTCTTCCCTATGTGGGTCATGGGGAGGACTCTTTTGGTGACCGCAGCGCTTACCCTTTTCCTTCCTCCTGAGCTTCTCAGTGGGTGGAGCGGGTACCTCTGATGGGGCTGGTGGAATACCCCATATCTCATCCAGAACCGGAGTCGCGGGGACGTTGAATAGGTTATCTATGACTCTGGAGGTGGGACTGGTGCAGGGACCTGGCACTGTGCAGTCAACTTAGACATTTGAGCCTTCATACCATTCACTGTCTATACCAGATCCTTCATTTCATCCTCAGTCATGCTCCCAAACATCTTGTGGAAGTATCCCTCCAATGTGCTGACCTAGCTCTGTAGGGTGGTGATTTGGCTCCTAAGGGCATCGTCACGTTAGTCCACGACCCACTGTTAATTAGATTGGATGATGTGGGGGGTCCGATCTACTATCTGATCAACAATGGCACGTGTCTGCCGCTGGTCCGCCACCAATCTAGCCAAAGCTCATACGGCACATATGCATATCCTTGCTACAATAGAGGAGCTAAACCACTTCCCTCAGGCTGCTCAGAAGATGCACCTGATGGTGGGCCAGTGGTGTAGTTCTCAAATGGCAAGGGTTGTTTTAGAGGTGCAGATGGGAAGTTAGTCGGCCCCCTAGAGAACGTGTTCTACTACTCATGAGCGGGTTTTGGAAATCATTGATCAGGGCAATGTTAGTTACACCCTTGGGGGCTATCCTCTTGTCCAAAAAATTAGTTGTGGGAACACCAGTCTTTTTGCACAGGGCACGAACTAGGCACGAGAAGGATATGCCAGCTCTCTCAGATAAAGCTCGATCCGGCATCTCAAAGGCGATCATTCATCCCACATTGAATCCGTAGCTGGATATGAGGCATGCAATCAGAGAGGCATGTGAAGGTTCGAGTGTATTATCATTTCCTACGGGTCTCAGCCTGGGCCACACCACCGACCACCAAAATTATGCAGTAAATGTCAAAGATGCTTTGGCGATAGGACACTTGAGGTCTATAAACCAAGGTGCCTCCGCCCCCTGAATGGCTATTGGCTCTGCGATCTAGCCCAATAATGCAGCCCTAGATGACGAATCAGAAATTTGCACCGTGTCCAAAATCTGCATATGTCTCTCCACAAACTGGGCATCTAGAGGAGCTTGTTTGTCTAGCCCAAATAGGAAGCGATTGATGGTGGTTTATAATATATTCACTCGTGTACCACGCACCGTTACATGTGACCTCGGGGACCTAGTAAGGGCGACCTATCTCTTCACCTTCTCAATTGGGTACACTCCACAGACTTCAGGAGGCTAGTGGCATAATTGGAATAGAATTGTTCAACAATAGTGGGCCCATAGTACCCTGGTGGGTGGGACATCCAACTGAACTGATATGAATTAAAAGTATCTCTGATGTTTGAAACTCTGTCAAGTTATTCAGTGCTATTCCAAGCATGTTGGTAAGTCCTCCCCTTCGGGGACTTTGGTTCATGTTTTTCTCTTATCTACAATTGAGACACTATCTTATTTTCAATTAGACTATGAGGGTAAGCCCGATTACTTTATCTTGGCCCCTACTGTATCTATGTATTTAGTGGTGCTTCTTGGACATGTTGTGTATTCATGTATGAGCTATGACTCTTGACTCTTGATTATGGCATTTATGCAAGCTTTCCCTTAGTCTCATTGTTCCTATTCCCAATCTATGTGTTTTTGTATGCTTTCATGACCAAGGATGTGCGATGACAAGTTAACAAGCTTGTTTGGGTTACCTTCCTTTGGGTTCCCCATTCGCCGTGTCACGTCTAAGCCCTAGGCTTAGGTCGTGACAGAGTGTATTTGGGAATGTCTTGAATGATATGAGGGTGAAATAAGTCTAAGTATAGGCATTTTCACGCATGGGAAGACCTAGGCCTAAGAGCCAGAAGTCTTAGATCGAACTAGCAGAACAGTCAACAAGATAAACATCTGTGCGCCCGACCGTGTCGCGCCAAGGATACGCAGAGCTCACTCGAATTTGCATTTGGTAATTTGAAATTGCTAATCGTTTTCTCTTAAATCAGGGTTAGTACCCGTTCCCCACTCAATTTGACACCCTGATCACAGATATGAAGTCGAATTTTTGATATTGCTCATGGATTTTGAGATATATGTAAATTACGATTATGCGCACTTTCGAGGCATCTTTTCGAGCACTTTTTTGAGGTCATTTCAGGAGTGAGGAGTTTTCTTGGGTACATAGGCTTATATAGAAGATTTATAAAAGATTTTGCAAAAATTGCTAATCCCTTTTGTAAGTTCCTTGGGAAGGATTGTCCATTTAACATCAATGTATCGTGTTGGAGAGCATTTAATGGGTGGAAAAGATAGGGTTGTGATAGCCTCAATTATTATTGCTGCTGATTCGAATCTCCCATTTGAAGTTATATGTTATGCTAGTGGGTATGCTTTGGGTGCGGTTCTTGGTCAATGGAAGGAAAAATTATTTCAACCTATTTATTATGCATCCAAAACATTGAATCTGGCATAAAAGATTACATTGTAATGGAATAAGAGCTTCTTACGGTTGTCTATGCATTTGAGGAGTTTTGGGCATATGTCCTTGGGTCCAGAGTTGCGGTTCACATCGATCATGCTACCTTGAGATACTTAATGCTAAGAAAGAAAAAATCTATGTTTAGTTCAGTGGATTCTATTGCTTCAAGAGTTTAGATTTTGAGGTGAAGGATCGAAAAGGGTGTGAAAACCAAGTGGCGAATCACCTTTCTCGTCATGAACCTAAAGTGATTGACATGGGAGGCAATGAAATTGATGACTCTTTATCGAATGAAGCCTTCATGTCTATTTCATAAAGCCTAGTGCCTTGGTATGCCAACTACGCAAATTATCTTATGTGTGGAATTTTGCCTGATGGGTTGAATCAAAATCAAAGGAAGAATTCTTGTTTGATGTGAAGAGATATTTTTCTATGAAACCCTTCTTGTTCAAAGAATGTACAAATAATATGGTGCAAAAATGCATTTCAGAAGAGTTGATGAATGACATTCTTGATGTATGCGACGCTTCCCCAATGTAACACCTCCCACGTGACATGAAATGTCCTTATGGCATATTTCTTGAATATCATAAATTTTGTATCTTTTAAACAAATCCAAGTTTGTACTCATATTTGGGGGTAAAATTGTATAGGAAAAGGGGTCTCCCTTGATTTTAGATCAATCGTATTGAAAAATATTTTTCAGTTGATTTTGCCTTAAACAGAAAAGTATACGACCCCTTTGTGTCACGGAGAGGATTCTAGATAGTACAAAAGTGGCCTAAACTCCTTCCTAGGCCAAAACTGAGAAAAATTGAACTTCGCATAAAAATGACCTTAGCAGGAGCAAGTTCGCATCGCAAACATGTTTCATCCAAGAACAATTTTTTTTGAACTTTTACAAATTCAAGTAAGGGCAACTGGGTCATAATCCAACACCCTTATAGATGGTAACTTTCGAACATTATGCCATTTTAAGCCCTAAATTTCTCATAAACTCTCCCAAGTTTCTCCCAAAACCCCTTAATCAAAGTCATTCAAATTCCAAGGATTTTAAGTTCCTCTACTCTCAAGATGATTCCTCAAGTCTTCATCACCAAATTTAAAGGATTCAAGGTATGTGGGTCTAGCATCCATGGGTTCTTCCACCCATAGAGTCTCAAAACCCCTTTTAAATAAATAACTTGATTTCATGGCTTGTTTCTTTACAAGTATATCCTATTACACTTCAATGCATGTTTTATATTGGAAATTGTTAGTTATAGGTTTATTATAGCATGAGATCCTATCAAAGTTTGATACTATGATTTGTTACATGACATTAAAGTTATGCATGTTATGATATCTTGCAAAGCTATGAAAGATTATAGATTTTGAAATGGATTTTAATAATGCACTAATTGGGGTTTTACAATACTGATGTTAGGTTGATTAGAGTGATTTCAAAATGATATTGTTTTACTTCATTCATGTCTTATACTCTTGTATTTCATGATTTTAAGCTTCTATGCATATACCCACCATATTTGGTTAAATTTACATGACAAAGGCTCATATGTTGATAATATGTTTTATTGCAGGTTATGCAAGGAAAGTATGCTATGATGATTCATGGGCTTCCATGTATGATATGAACTCAAGAAATGTTTGATGAATGATAAGCAAGATTTTGAGCCCCATTGTGAAATGTTACACCCTCCTGTGAATGGAGAATGCTTACTTGAACGGGACAAAAATGTGAATGAGCTACTCTTACTATGCTAATATATTTTTACAAGTTATTCAAATTATAATTATGTATTTTGTGGGACTAGGCTTAGCACCGAAAGAGATTTAGCATGGAGGACTATCCCGAAGGGTCCTTATATAAAGCTTTACTTCCCATAACTATGTGCCACCATAGTGTTGTATTCTTTTCCATAAATGGGCTTGTACTAGTGGATCTAAATAGGTCAAATCACCTCCCAAAATGGTCATGTCATAAGATAAGAATATCATGTCCACTTACCCAAAATGTCTTGTCGTAAGGTAAGGGTATCATGTAACCCCATCGAAAGGACTATGTCATCAGGTGAGGATATGGTATACCTTGACAAGTAGACCACTTCTTTTCTAGTGTGGAGAAAACATCAAATTATATGTCGTAGCTCACATGGTCTTATATCAGTTACGGTCTCCTCCCATATATGTACGCTATGTTATGAGATTTTGACTAACTTACAAGCATGTTTTGACTAAAGCATTGATCATTCATATCATATTGAACTTATATCCATTGTATATGATTGTGCATCTTGTCTATTTATGCACTATGTTCTCTTCTTGCATTGCATGCCATATACGTAGTACATTCCAAGTACTAAAACACACATATTGCCTACATAATCTAACCATGTAGGATAGGAGCCCCTATCATCTACCCTTACATGGCTCTTTGGTTTGCTTGAAGGCTTACTTGTGGTGAGTCCTCCATTCCAGGGACAACAACCATTTTCTATCAAGCTTATGTTAAGACTTATTTACTTTTGTTATCTACTTTTGAGGATGAGCTCAAGATATGTTTCAGTTCCCATTCCACTCATGTTTTGAGGTATTGTTGGATAATGTGATAAGCTTGACTCTTCTGATGCTTATGTATCTATAGAGATTCCCTTTAGTCCCTACCCCTTATATGTATTTGTTGGGTGTTGATGGCATGTGATGATCTTGCTAAGTCTCTACTTCCTCATAGCTTGTTATGACTGAATGATGGAAATTCCTTTCTTGAAAGGAGCCCAAAAAGTGCTCGAAAACATGGCTCATAATGCCCAGAATTTTAATTTACATATATCTCAAAATTCGTTTGTTATTTCAAAAATTCAACTTCATATTCTTGTTTAGGGGGTCAAAATTAGGTGACAATGGGTCTAACCCTGATTTAAGAGCGAAAGATTAGAAATTATGAAATTCAAAAGTGTAATTTCCAGAGGGGTTTTCGCGACCCCCTCACAACGCGTCACTGTATAAAAGTGGACTATTTTTTTAGCTCAGCCCAAGACATCTAAATCTTGGGCCTAGGTGTTCCCAAATATGTTTTTACCTATACTTAGCCAAATTTTACCCTCATATCATCCTAAACATTTCCCAATACTCACTCAAACACTTAGTCATATTATCACTCCTCAAACTCAAGTCCCAAACCCTCATCCCAAGCTAAAGTTCTCCTTCAAGTTTCGTCAAGCTTCAAGTCCCCATCTCCAATCTTCACCAAGTTCATCTCTAAGCTAAGGTATGTGGGTTTCTTTCATGGTTCCTTTCAGCCATGATACCCAGGCCTCCTTTTACTCAAATTGCATGATTTAAAGTTGATTTACAAATGGGTCTTGCTTATTATGGAATTCACTGCACACTATGTTAAAGCTATGTAAAATTGTGGCTGTTTTGCTATGTTTTGAGCTATAAATCTTTGACCTATTATGAGATTTGATGATTAGTTTTGATTTATATTGCTAGAGAGTGTTGCGAGATGTTGATTGATGGTTTTATAATGGATTTTCTTGTGTGATTTCCTCCATATTTCATGGTTTTATACTAGAATTACACACCCTCTAAGTGTGTGATAAAATGTCCAGATATAGTTTCTTGAGGAGTTGAAGGTACAAAGCATGAGATATAATATTACTAATTATATGATGATGAAATGAGCTTATCTATATGATGAATTCTATATAAAGTGTTGCGTTAAACCATGCCCAATTCGGGGGAACTAAGACCCCGAATAAGATGGGGGTTTGTATTCATTAACCTAAAAAGGGTTTGTATTTCTACAACTGGTGATGGGGTTATATCATCACTAAGCTAGATGGGGATTCCTACTCATCAACCTATGGAAGGGTTTGTACTTCTCTACCTGGTGATGGGGCGGCATTATCACTAACCAAGATGAGGGTTTGTACTCATCAACCTAGGGAAGGGTTTGTACTTCTCCACCTCGGTGATTGGGTGGCATTATCACCAACCTAGATGAGGGTTTGTACTCATCCATGTAAGTGATGGGGTAGCATCATCACTAACCTACCAAAGGTTTGTACATTTGGAAATCTACCTTGGTCTCTTCTACACATATGATATTCTGTATGAGCATGAGTTACTTAAGCATGTTTTACTTTTGCATTGATCATACATGTCATATTGTTATAGTATGCCTATTGCCTATGCATTTTGATTATGATGCTCAATTCTTGTTTGCATTGCATCCTACATATTTAGTACAATCAAATGTACTAAGCATATTTTATGCCTACATGATGTCACCACTTAGGAATCGGTGCCTAAGTTCATCATTCTCCTCCTCCACATGGCTAGTTCGGTGCTATTCAAGCTAGTTGGTGAGTCCTCCACTTTGGGGATCTTAGTCTATGATTCTCCTATTATGTATTGAGACATTCTTCTTTGTTGTATATTTTGACTATGAGGGTGAGCCCGGTTACTTTGTCTTGGCCCCCCCTCTTATCTATGTATAGAGGTGTTTGTTAAACATGTTATGTATCTATGATATGCACTTGACTCTTGTCTCTTGACTATGGTGATATGGAAGTGTTTTCCCTTAGCCCTATATTCCTTATTCTTTTATCTCTTGATGCTTGATTTATTGCTTCCGCGACCAAGCATGTGTAATGATATTCTAAGAGTCTTACTTGTGGTCCCTACGGGTTCCCCTTACGCCATGTCACATCTAGGCCCTAGGCTTGGGTCATGACAAACTTGGTATCAGAGCACTAGGTTGATAGATCGTCGTAGTCAAACACACCATCTCGATCAGAGCCCTATTCATGGTTGTGAAGTGCGCCATGACTATGAATGGGAGGCTATGAGACATTTTAGGAAATGTTTCCCTACTTCATGTTCTAAGTCATACTATAGAGTTGTCGTAAGTTTTTCCCCTAATGATTGTTCTTTGTTGTGCTAAAGCAAGCCAAGCACTCGAGGATGAAGGGCCCAAACCCCCGAGGAGCAACCCAATGGTGAGCTCGCGGATGCTCTCACTATGCTTGCTCTAGTGGTGGCCAACCAAGTCAATCAAGGGGCCCAACCCCTCATGCTACTACTCTGGAGCTAGGTGAGAGACTTCATGATGATGAATCCTCCGGTGTTCTATGGGTCAAAGATGGATGAAGATCCACAAGAGTTCATTGATGAGGTCTACAAAATCTTGAATATCTTGGGCGTTGGGCCGAATGAGAAGGCGGAGTTGGTAGCATACCAACTCAAAGGGGTAGCCCAAATATTGTAGGAGCAATGGATGGGTGAGAAGGGGATTGGTAATGTGGTGTTTTAGGAGGAATTCAAATTGGCTTTCCTTAATCGGATTTTCCGTCTTGAGCTTAGGAAAGCTAAGTTGGTGGAGTTTATGAACTTGAAATAAGGTTTATGACTGTGAGGGAGTATGCCCTCAAGTTTAATCAACTTTCAAAGTATGTTCCTCATTTGGTGGCCGATCCTAGATCTAGTATGAACAAGTTTATGATGGAGGTCTCCGACTTGGAAAGTGAAGAATGTCGGTCTTCTATGCTCATTAGTGACATGGACTTGTCTCGATTGATGACCTACGCCGAGCAAATGGAGGAAGAGAATAGGTCATGAGGCAAAGAAGGCCCGTCTTAGGTGTAAGTTCCAAAGGGGTGGCTGGTTCAATCAAGGCTAAGTGTCTCATCATGCTATTAATAGGGGGTTTGCCAATGACCTCTCTAGGCCTCAAGGTCTTGCTATTGTGGCTACCATCGATGTGTGTCCTACATGTGGGAAGGGTCATAAAGGCCCATGGTTGAAAGATTCTAATATATGCTTTGGTTGTGGGGAGCTTGGGTACAAGAAGGTAGATTGTCCAAGAAACTAAGGCAAGGTACGGGATGCTAATACGGTCCCATTAGGGAGAGGTCGTCCTCAAGGTGGTTCCCCAAGGCACAATTGATTTTATGCTCTACATGGGAGGCAAGGGGTGGGTGAGGTCCCCGATGTTGTTACCGGTATGTTTAAAATCTTTGACTTTGAAATGTATGCTTTGAATGATCGGGGTGCCACTCTTTCCTTTGTTACCCCTTTTGTTGCTAAAAAGCTCAATGTTGTCCCCGAGTTGTTGCATGAGTCATATAAAGTGTCTACTCCTATTGGTGCCTCTATTGTTGATAGGAAAGTTTATAGGAGTTGTCCTTTTTGCATTTTGCATAAGTTGTTGCGTTGTGATCTTTTGAAATTAGACATGGTTGATTTTGATGTCATTCTAGGGATTGATTGGTTGCATGCCTACTATGCTTCTATTGATTGTAGAACCAGTAGGGTCAAGTTTCAATTTCCTAATAAACCCACCTTGAATGGGAATGTCAAGATATAATGGTTAAGGATAGATTCATTTCATGTATTAAAGCCCATAAGTTGATTTCTAGGGATGTTTGCATCATCTTGTGAGGGTTAAAGATGTGTAGTCCAAAGTCCCTTCCATTGAGTCAGTTCCGGTTGTAAAAGAATTTCTTGATATCTTCCCAAATGAACTTCCCAGTGTCCCTCCCAACAGGGAGATAGATTTTGGCATGGATCTCCTTCCCTATACTCAACCTATCTCCATTCCCCCTTACTGGATGGCCTCTGTGGAGTTGAAGGAGTTAAAAGAGCAATTGAAAGATTTGTTGGAAAAGGGTTTTGTTAGACCTAGTCAATCACCTTGGGGTGCTCCGGTGTTGTTTGTGAAAAATAAGGATGGGTCACTTAGAATTTTTATTGACTATCGACAACTCGATAGGGTCACTATAAAGAATAGATATCCTCTTCGAAGGATTGATGACTTATTTGACCAATTTCAAGGGGCTAGCTTCCTCTCTAATATTGATCTTCGGTCCGGGTATTATCAAGTGATGGTGAGGGAGTATGATATTCCTTAGACGGCCTTCTGAACTAGATATGGGCATTATAAGTTTGTGGTGATGTCTTTTGGGTTGACTACGCACTTGCCATCTTCATGGACCTAATGAATAGGGTCTTCAAACCTTACCTTGATTCCATTGTCGTGGTCTTCATCGATGATATTTTGATCTACTCACATAGTAGGGAGGAACATCTGGGTCATTTGAGGGTTGTGTTGCAAAGGTTGAGGGAAGAGAATGTGTGAGTTTTAGTTGATGGAGGTTGCATTCTTGGCTCATGTGGTTTGGGGGGATGGTATAAAAGTGGTTCCTATGAAAACCGATGAGATTAGAAATTAGCCTAGACCATTGATCCCGTTGGATATTAGGAGCTTCTTTGGCCTTGCGGATAACTATAGAAGATTTGTGAATGGATTCTCCTCCATTGCTTCCCCTATGAACAAATTGACACAAAACAAGGTTAAGTTTGTGCAGACCGATGATTGTGAGATAAGCTTCCAAATGTTGAAGGATAGGCTTGTGTCTGCTCCTATATTGTCACTATCAGATGGGCTTGAGGGTTTTGTTGTGTATTTTGATGCATCTAGAGTTGGTTTGGATTGTGTGCTAATGCAAAATGGCAGGGTCATAGCCTATGCTTCTAGGAAACTCAAGGTATTTGAGATGAATTACCCTACCCATGATCTTGAATTGGCCGTTCTGGTGTTTGCATTAAAGATTTGGCGTCATTACTTGTATGTGGTGCATGTTGATGTCTCCAGCGATCATAAGAGCCTCTAATATGTTTTCACTCAAAAAGATCTCAATTTGAGAAAAAGAAGGTGGCTAGAACTTCTTTAAGACTATGACATGAGTGTGCATTATCGTCGGGGTAAGGCAAATGTGGTGGCGGATATTTGAGCTGGGTGACCATGGGTAGCCTAGGTCATGTTGATGGTGGAGATAGGGAAATGGCTAGAGAGGTTCATAGATTGGCTAGGTTGGTGGTTAGGTTGGAAGAAGTGGGTGATGGTGTTGGTTTTGTTGATGGTTCCAAGATCTTGACTCCTCTATGCTTGAATTGAAGGCCTTGATGAAAGAGGGCAAAGTAGAGGTTTTCTCCCAAGGGGAATTGGTGCCCTTAGGTACCAAGGTAGGTTGTGTGTGCCTTGTATTGATGGTTTGAGGGAGAAAATTCTTGATGAGGTCCATAATTCTCCTTATTCCATCCACCCTGGTTCCACCAAAATGTATAGAAACTTGAGGGATGTGTATTGGTTGGGAGGCATGAAGAGGGACATTGCCAAATTCGTTTCCAGTTTCCATAGTGGTCAATAAGTCAAAGCTGAACATCAAAACCCGCATGCCCTAACCAAACACAGAGAGATTCCCACTTGGAAGTTGGAGGTGATCAATATGGAATTTGTGGTTGGGTTGCCCAAGACTAGGAAAGGTTTTGATTCCATTTGGGTGGTGGTTGATAGGATGACAAACTCCGCTCACCTTCTACCAGTTAAGACCACATATGGGGCTAAATAGTATGCAATGTTGTACATCGATGAGATAGAGAGGTTGCATGGGGTTCCTTTTTCCATCATGTCGGATCGTGGTGCACAATTCACATCACACTTTTGGAGGTCCTTTCAAACGGTTCTCGGTACAAAAGTTCACCTTAGTATGGCCTTCCACCCCCAAATGGATGGCCAAGGCGAAAGGAAAATTAAAACCCTTGAGGACATGCTAAGGGCTTATGTATTGGAGTTGAAGGGTAATTGGGATGACCATGTTCCTTTGATTGTGTTTGCCTACAGTAATAGCTATCACTCTAAAATCAATATTGCTCCATTGAAGGCTCTTTATAGGAGGCGTTGTAGATCACCAGGTTGTTGGTTTGAGATTGGAGAGGTGGCTTTATTGGGACCAGATCTGGTTATGAAGGATCTTGAGAGGGGTAGGATGATCAGGGAAAGGTTAAGGACAGCCCAAAGTTGTCAAAAATCTTATGCCAATGTGAGGAGAAGAGACCTTGAATTCAAAGTGGGTGATTGGGTTTATTTGAAAGTTTCTCCAATGAAAGGTATGGCCCATTTTGGTAAAAAGGGAAAGTTAGGTTCAAGATATGTCGGTCCTTATGAGATCTTGAAGGGGGTTGGCAAGGTAGCTTATGAGTTGAAGTTGCCTAGTGAAATGAATTTGGCCCATCCGGTGTTCCATGTCTCTATGTTGAGAAAATGTGTTGGTAATCCTAATGCTATTGTGCCTCTTGATGTTGTGGGTGTTTCTGAGGATAACTTCACTTATGAGGAAGTTGCGGTTCAGATCCTAGATAGGCAAGTGAAGAGATTGAGGAACAAGGAGGTGACATTTGTTAAGGTCCTTTGAAGGAACCAACAAATCAAAAGTGCTAGTTGGAAGCCCTGTCACGACCTAAGCCTAGGGCCTAGACGTGACATAGCACAAGAGGAACCCGAAGGGACGCCAAGAAAACATCATAAAGCATCATTACACATCCTTGGTCACGGAAGCAATAAATCAAGTATCAAAGATAAGAGAATGGGGAAACTAGGGCTAAGGGGAAAGCTTGTACAATATCATAGTCAAAAGACAATTGTCAAACTCATACCATAGATACATAACATGTCAAACAAATATCACTAATACATAGATAAGAGTGGGGGTCAAGACAAAGAAAACGGGCTCACCCTCATAGTCAAAATAGACAAATAAGAAGAGTGTCTCAATACATAATAGAAGAAACATAAACTAGGTCCCCGAAGTGGAGGACTCACCAACTAGATTGAATAGCACCAAACTAGCCACGTGGAGGAGGATGATCAACTTGGGCACCGGTTCCTACATGGTGACATCATGTAGGCATAGAGTATACATTAGTACATTCAAATATACTAATTATGTAGGATGTAATGCAAACAAGAATTAAGCATCATAATCAAAATGCATATCAATAGGCAATAGGCATAATATAACAATATGGCATGTGTGATCAATGCATAAGTAAAACATGCTTAAGTAAACCATGCTCATATAAGATATCATATGTGAAGAAGAGACCAAGCTAGCTATTTAAGGTAAAAACCTCTTGGTGGTTGCGTGGTATAAACCCCTCACATGGGTGATGGTAATCACACCTTACCAACATGGTGACGAAATATAAACCCCTCACATGGTTAATGAGTATAAACCGCCAACATGGTTACCTGGCTCTTGTCCCCCCGGATCGGGTATGGTCTAATACTACACTTTATATAGAATATATCATATACATAAGCTCATTTCGTCATCACATAATCAGTCATACCATATCTCATGCTCTGGACCTTCATTTCTAGAAGAAACCCTAGCCAGACATTTTATCAAACACTTGGGGGGCTGTAATGGGGGTAAAGACCATGCAATTTATAGATGAAATCATGCAAGAAAATCTGCTGTAAAACCATCAATCAACACCTTGCAACACGCCCAAGACATTTACATCAAAACCAACATTAGATCCAAGATTTAGGGCTCAAATCATGCTGAAACAACCACACTTTCATGAACTCAAATCACTATGCAGTAAATTTGTTAATACATAAAACCCACATGTAAAATCAACTTTAAATCATGCAATATTAGTAAAAGGAGGCTTGGGTCTCATGGCTGAAAGGAACCTATTAAAGAAACCCACATACCTTAGCCTTTAGATGAACTTGGTGAAGATTGGAGATGGAGACTTGAAGCTTGAAGAAGAACCATGAAGGAGAACCTTAGCTTGGGATGAGGGTTTGGGACTTGAGTTTTGGAGAGTGAAAATATGACTAAGTGTTTAAGTGAGTATTAGCAAATGTTTAGGGTAGTATGAGGGTGAAATTTGTCTTAGATAAAAACCCCTATGGGAACTTTTAGGCCTAAGACTCAAAGCAAGAAAAAGGAGTTGACACACTCCGAAAACCATCGTGATTTTTGTTATTGCAGGTGGTTCAGAGTTGAGGAGGTAAGATGGCCTAATAGTAGGATGAAGAGGGGGAGGGCCATCGGGTCCGATGAGATTTCGGTAGACTTTTGGAAGAACATGGTGAAGGAAGACATAGAGTGGTTGACTAGACTGTTCAATGCTATCATGAAGACTTCCAAGATGCCTGATGAATGGATGAGGAGTACAATGGTTCCATTGTACAAGAATATGGGGGATATTCAAAACTGTAACAATTACAGCGGCATCAAGTTGTTAAGCCACACAATGAAGGTCTGGGTGAGAGTAGTGGAGATGAGGATGTGAAGAGTAGTATCTACCTCAGAGAATCAGTTTGGATTCATGCCGGGGCGGTCGACTACTGAAGTAATTCATCTTATTCGTAGGTTAGTGGAGAAGTATAGGGAAACAAAGAAGGACCTTCATATGGTGTTCATTGATCTCGAGAAGGCATATGACAAAGTCCCAAGGGATGTCTTATGGAGGTGTCTAGAGGTGAAAAGTATCCCAATGGCATATATTAGGGTGATTAAGGACATGTACGATGGAGCCAAAACTCAGGTAAGAATGGTGGGTGGAGACTTAGAGTATTTTCCTGTTGAGATGGGACTCCATCAAGGATCTGTGTTGAGCCCTTTCTTGTTTTCCTTGGTGATGGATGAGCTGACTCGATCTATCCAGGAGGAGGTACCATGGTGTATACTATATGCAGATGTCATAATACTGATTGATGAGACTCGGACTAGAGTTAATGATAGGTTAGAGGCCTGGAGACGCGTCTTGGAGCCCAAAGGATTCAAATTGAGCAGGACCAAAACTGAATTCTTAGAGTGCAAATTCAGTGATGAGAGGGATGAAGCAAACTTTGATATGAGACTTGCCACTCAACCTATCCCCAAGAGGAAAAACTTTAAGTATTTGGGGTCCATCATCCAGAATAATGGTGATATCGACAACGATGTCACACATCGTATTGGGAAGTGTTGTACTTCTCAACCTAGGGAAGGGTTTGTACTTCTCCACCTGGTGATGGGGCGACATCATCACTAACCTAGATAGGGGTTTGTACTCATCAACCTAGGGAAGGGTTTGTGCTTCTCCACCTCGGTGATAGGGCGACATTATCACCAAACTAGATGAGGGTTTGTACTCATCCATCTAAGTGATGGGGCGGCATCATCACTAACCTAACAAAGGGTTGTACATTTGGAAATCCATCTTGGTCTCTTCTACACATATGATATACTATATGAGCATGAGTTACTTAAGCATTTTTTACTTATGCATTGATCATATATATCATATTATTATAGTATGTCTATTGCCTATGGTTATGCATTTTGATTATGATGCTCAATTCTTGTTCGCATTGCATCCTACATACTTAGTACATTCAAATGTACTAATGCATACTCTATGCTTACATGATGTCATCATGTAGGAACCGGCGCCTAAGTTGATCATCCTCCTCCTCCACGTGGCTAGTTCGGTGCTATTCAAGCTAGTTGGTGAGTCCTCCACTTCGGGGACCTAATTCTATGATTCTCCTATTATCTATTGAGACATTTTTCTTTATTGTCTATTTTGACCATGAGGGTGAGCCCAGTTTCTTTGTCTTGGCCCCCACTCTTATATATGTATAGAAGTGTTTGTTGGATATGTTATGTATCTATGATATGCACTTGACTCTTGTCTCTTGACTATAATGATATCGAAGTGTTTTCCCTTAGCCCTATTTTCCCCATTCTTTTATCGCTTGATGTTTGATTTATTGCTTCTGCGACCAAGGATGTGTAATGATGTTCTAAGAGGCTTGCTTGGGGTCCCTTCGGGTTCCCCTTGCACCATGTCACGTCTAGGCCCTAGGCTTGGGTCGTGACATTTCTTCTTTCCCATAGCTTGAGTCCAAAGTCCTGAATCCCCCAGTTTGAATTGTTTGATGCTTGATTTACGTTTCCGCAACCAAGGATTTGTTTATGTATTCTATGAGACATGTTTGGGATACATTTGGATTCACCATTTTCTATGACACACATAGCCCTTTGGCTTGGGTCGTGACATGCTTAGTATCAAAGCACTAGGCTTGTAAATGGTTCTGGAAATCAAGTAGAGTCTTGTTCATGGTTGTGAAGCGAACCACAACTATGAAAAAGAGACTATGAGACATTTAGAAAATGATTCACTTTTTTCATAGTCTATGTGGTGATTTAGGACTTGATTTAAGACTTCCCATCTCAAAGGGTTGCCTTTCGTACTTCTAGATTATGCCACCAAGAAGGATGCCACAAAGAACTCCCACTCCCAAGGGGGATCTAGCCCTACAAGCTTCCCAAAAAGAAGTAGGGGTCACTTATGCCGAATACCAAAATATTTTTACCTTAGTGGAATGAGTCGTAGCCAAACAAGTAAACCAAGGGTCCCAAGCTCCTCATCTCCTACTCCAGCCTCAAAGGTGAGTAAATTCACTAGAATGAACCTCTAGAGTTTCGTGCCTCTAAAGTGGAGGAAGATCCTCAAGAATTTATTGGTGAAGTTCTTGCTATTATGGGGGTAATCTCGGAGGATACAGTGGAACTTGTGGCCTATCAGCTCAAAGGTCTTGCAAAAATATGATTTATTTATTGGAAGATATAAAAGGTGGATGAAGAACCTATTGATGTCACCCATGTTACACCTCCTTTATAGAGGATAAAGCGGTCGCTGTCAAAAAATAGAATCTAACTAAGGTTAGGGTCGAACCCACAAGGAATATATAGACTCAAGACAAATTCACCCACATGCAATCTGAGTAGTTAACCAACTCAATTCTCAAAAGGGGGGGTTTGCAATAGTCAATGACAAAAATAAACTACCTAACTATCACAAGAGAAAAATCAATAATATAGAGCAACTAGGGTATTGTGTTCCCCATGATTTCCCAACACAATATCATCGAATAACCTAATTCTTGTCTAGTGTATTGCATGCAGGACGGTAATTTAAGTTCACCAAGTCCTTTAGCCAAAGGTAAGAGGTGAAGTTCACTACATGTCTTGGCCCATCTCTATAGTGTGCATTACTAACCATTACCTATAATTCCCAGTACAACCTCCCCTTGGCCCAATTTGGTTGATTAGACAAGAACACATCAATGGAATACTGTTAATTAATCTCTTTTCCTATTTATTAGTACCTTGGTCTAGTCAGTAACACTAGGCTAGTTCTAATGTTGGCCACCACTAGAAAATATGAAAAACAAAGAGAATTGATACATGCATATACACCTTCCAAGAATCATGAATTATCTGGTTTTACTTTGTTAGTTCTTCATAGTTCCCACAACCTTAGTTGTGGATTTACCTACGCATGCTATGTCTAGATGAAGAGATTATGAATTCAGAAGACATAATTAATCACTTACAAAATTGTATTAAGATCAAGCAAATCTAATGTCAATGAAAATCACATGCTTAGAGATTGAATTTAAAGCATAAGTGTTCTCAAAGACTCTCTCACATTTTTCTCTCTAAGAATATTGAGTTCGCTGAGCACTAAACCTAAAACTAAACAAAACTTATGTGAGAACTTCTACAAAAAACTAAAAACCTATTTATAATAACTAAAATAAGTCCTAAACAAATTAAGAAAACTGGTCGACAAACTCCACGAAAACACTTTACAAACCATAATGTCTTCTATGGCTCATAGTCGGGGTCTCGTAATCAGCTACTGGAATTTCGAACTTCACTTTTATGACACCCATTTATGACTCGTAAAGTGGTTTACGACCCATAAAGGGGGTTTCGTCTGATGAATTTTCTGCAGGTCCACTTCTTTGATCCCCGGGGCACAAAAGGTAGTCTACAACTCATAAACTACTTCACCACTCGTCTACATGTTCGTCGACTTCAACTTCAGCAAATAGCTTCTCATTGGGAATCCTCATGAGACATATCTACGATTGTACAATGCTCTATGACCCATGAAATGTCTCGTAAAATAGCAAAAACCAACAACTTTGCAAATTTTCCCCAAATCATAGCCAACCGGTAATCCTGTAAATCTAAACACAAAAACACACATAAAAACAACTAAAGTCGCATTGAGAACACAAAAAATTCCAAGTTTTAAGCATCAAAAGTATTGTATTTTGGCAGCATATAAACATCCTCAAATTAAAATTGTTGCTCGTCCTCAAGCGATGGATTCAATCTATATAGACAATATATAGTAACACACAGACCTCAACTCAATGGCATACACATATACATCTCAGACTCAGATACCCACACCAACTTTTCAAAACAGGATTAGATAGTTATTTAGCAAACCAATGCAAATCGGTGCATGTAATAACACAACTATGACAAGCAAGAGATTATCAAGAGTCCACAATCACTGAACAAGTCAAATGCTAATAATGCAATGCAAATGTCCTCGTAGAAACAAGTCTCATATATGATGCTCAATGTTGGTTTCATGTTTAATCTTGGGACTGTGCAAAAATTCTCACTCTCACAAAATATATTCATGCATAATGACTAATACCATAGGCTTGCCCCTATTCTCATGACTCGGACCTTCAACTAACTGGCTAGGATCACTTTAGGACTTTATAGGCTTGTAGCGTAGGCTCAGGGGGCTTTGGTATGATATTTTGGGTAATTAGTGACTAAAGGCCCTCCTTGAAACTGTAGATTTCTACACTTTTGCCCTACCAACTATATTATTTTCACCTTATTCTCCTTTTTTCCTCTTTAAAGTTTTTCTGGGTGCTTTTTTTCATTTTTCAATTTTTACCTTATTTTCGTACTTCATTTTTCTTTTTAGCTCTCAATCAAAGCATCTTTCATTTTTCTTGCACCCAACACATGATTTTTCTACTTTTTCTCCATATTTCTAACTCACTCATTATTTTTGTGTTTTACCCTTATACTAGCCACCCTCAACTTAGGCTTTTAGCCTGTGTTGGGATTCACAATATTTATCCTCCAAACCAGGGCTACTTTTGGTAGCCGCCTTCAACTTAACTTTTTGCCTTATCAAGGTACACAATGTTCAAGGAAAGACCAGGGCCAAATTCAGGATTTACTGGATAAGGCAGCGTTAATCAAGTGTTTTGAAGGAATAGTTACATGTTAGGCTCAGATATTTGAAATAAGAGATATATCATCAATTTGGTTGGTTATTTTTAGGCTAAAGTGGACTATTTAAGAACAGTGGCCTAAGATCCTTTCCTAATCCAATTAATCTATAATCTAACTTAGAGTAACAGGGCAAGTTCTAAATTAGCATAGGACACATGAAGTAATTAAATTATGCTCACAATCATATGGCACAGCATACATTATTAACAAAAGGCTCACAGGTCATGTTTTGTATCTTAATGCACCCTCACTTATCAGAAAAAATATTGTCAAACACCTAAACATGCATCGCTACTATCTAACTACTAATCAAAAAAATTTTGTGGGTATCATTTTTTTATTTGTTTAAATAATACATAAAAACATGTTATATGCCACAAATATTGGAACTATATGCTACAAATATCATCTAAAAATGCTAAATGTGTCGGTTCAACAGAAAACAAACATCCACAAGGAAAGAGAACACAGGCAAGAAACTCCGGGATCAAATATTGGGGTAGTTATGGACCATAAGCTACTTAGACTTCATTGAGGCCCATAACTACCCACACCCCATTGAAAAAGATGTGCATTGTCCCCAATGCACAAAAATGAAATAACACATAACGAGTAAAAAAAACATACCTGGGCACCTAAGCGCCAGGATCTACCTTGGGTTGCCTCCCAAGCAGCGCCTATTTTACTGTCGCGGCACGACATAAATAGCCTGAGTACTCAGAATTCCTCAAGATCCCATTCTTCCACCATCTTTATCTCTTCCACATTTCCAAGGTATGGCTTGACTATTTGGCCATTTACCTTGAAATTTCCTCCATTTTGCCTCTCCAACTTAATAGCCCCATGATTGAAGATGCGAGCTACTCGAAAGGGTCCCAAACATCTGGATTTGAGATTCCCAGGGAACAACTTTAGTCTTGAATTGTAAAGAAGCACCAAGTCCCCTGGTGCAAATTGCTTTCTCTCTATACGGAAGTCATGCTACCACTTTATTCTTTCTTTGTACAAGGTTGAGCTATCATATGCCTTCAACCGAAACTCATCAAACTCATTAAGTTGACTCAGCCTAGAGTTTGTTGCATCAATCTAGTCTAGATTTAATTTCTTCAGTGCCCATATCGCTTTATGCTCAAGTTCCACTGGCAAGTGATATGCTTCCAAAAGACAAGTATGTAGGGACATATGACTATAGGGGTCTTAAATGTTATCTAATATGCCCATAGTGCGTCATCCATCTTTCTTACCAATCTGTCTGGTTTGCATTCACTATCTTGGATAGGATCTGTTTCATTTCCCTATTGGACACCTCCACCTGCCCGCTTGTCTGAGGATGATAAGGTATCGCCACTCGATGTTTCACTCTATACTTTTCAAGAAGAGTTTTAAAAAGTCTATTGCAGAATTGAGAACCTCCACCACTAATAGTCGCGTAAGGGGTGCCAAACCCTGAGAAGATGTTCTATTTAAGAAATATTGTGACACTCTTTCCCTCATTGTTAGGTAGAGCCACGGCCTTCTTGAATTTTTTAAGCACCCTTACAAGGGTGCTCACCTGCTCCTCATTCAAGTTTGCAGCAACTATGACTTGCAAAGTGTTGTTAACTCCCAAGACTGTATACCTCATTATGCTAGAAGGCGTTCAATTCTAACACCGGTGAGTCTTCTATAGAGGGCTTTGTGGGTGGTGACTCCCAATTTTGCAAATCAATCTCTAGTTTAGTTTGGCACCTCGAACCAAAAGATGCCCTAGAGCATTCACTTTCTCCTCATAGTCTAGGATGCCATCACTGTCGAAGTTCATCAGCACTGCTTCCAATGTTTGCACAACCAATCTTTCTTGAAGAGGTACCTCTTGTTCAGCTTTATCAACAGTCTTGATAACAAAAACCACTCTCACATCATTGTCTTTCCTTGTTTGCTAAAATACATTGAACATGACCTCATCTTTCCCAAATATAAACTTGAGTAGGCCCTTCTACATATCCATCAAGGTGCGTCCTGCAGCTAAGAAGGGCCTTCAAAAGATAATAGGAACTTCAAATCAACTTTATAATCAAGTATCACAAAGTCTGCATGGAATACGAATTTTCCACTTTCACCAACACATCATAAAGTATCCTAATATGCTTTTTCACCGTAGGATCCCCCGTCAACAACCACATACTAATTGGAGTTGAGGCCCCCATTCCAAGCTTCTTGTTGACCGCAAGGGGCATCAGATTGATACTAGCACCTAAATCACATAGTGGCCTTGCGAACTCCACATTTCCTATAGTACATGGTATAGTGAAATCACCTGGAGCTTCATGCTTCTGAACCAAGGACTTTATAGTGATAGCACTACAATATTAAAGCTCTTAAGAAAGCTCCTAACTCACAGTGTACTTTTTGGTAACTAAATCCTTCATGTACTTTGCATAGCCCGACATTTTCTCCAAAAGCCTCAATGAGAGGGATGTTGATAGAGAGCTTCCTTAGCATGGAGAGAAAGTGCTTGAACTTGCCTTCCTCCTCTCTCTTTTTGAGTCTTTAGGGAAAGGAGGAGGAAGCCTGGGAATGGGCTTAAACCTCTGTGGCGCTTCAGCTGCTTCACTTACCCCATCCTTGTGATGACCATCTCCTTCATCTACATCCTTTACTGCAACCATCTCTTCATAAACATCTTCCTCTTCAGCCAGTATAGAAGGATCAATAGTGCTCTTACCACCTAGAGTAGTAAACTCCATACGCTTTCTGTCATTCTTAGGATTTTACACTATATTACTAGGCAGTGTACCCCTCTGACACTGATTCAACTGAGATGACACTTGACCGAACTATTGTTCTAGCTATTTGATAGCCACAGAATGAGACTCTATATTTTGATTAATACTAGAGATCTCTATTTACATGCCCCTTAAGGTCTCATCCTATGTCTCAACCTTCTTCAACAAGCGATCAAACATCTCCTTAATTTTAGAATTGCATGCACCTGCATCATGGTTGTGTGGTGGCACATAAGGACCATTTTTGAAGCCTTCTCTATGACCCCAATGTGTATCTAGACTGTAGTTCCTATCATAGTGACCTCTGCGATTGTCTTTGTAAGATCCATCTCTACCAAAGTTCCCACCTTGATTTCCTTGACCTTGGCGCCAATAGTCTTGATTGGACCCTTGGGCGTTGGTCCAGAAACCCCCAATCTAATCATTAACAAAGCATGTGTCCTTCTTATAGTATGGCTCCTAGTACATAGGTGCACGTGGAGGTATATGAACCACTGCATTTACTCTCTTTTGGTTTTGCTTCATCATCACCTCTATACCTATGCGAATATGAGCAAGCTATTTCATGATCTCCTTATCGATTTTGGCTTGCTTCGGACCCGCACTGATTGCACATGAACCCTTTGTAGATGCTCTACCTCACTGCCCCCATGCATGATTTGTCTTTACTGCTTTCTCCATACGTTCTGCGATCCTTGTAAATGTTTGATAGAAAAATGCCCCACATGATAGTGTCAGCACAGGCCTGACTATTCTTATCAATGGCACGGTAGAAGATCTCTTCAAAGGCATCATCAACTATCTTATGGTCAGGGACCCTCCTCAGACATTTTCTAAACTGTTCCCAAGTAGTGCTTATAGAATCACCAGGAAGTCGCTCGAAGTTGTTGATCTGGTCCTTCAACTTGAGCTTCTTTGATCTAGAGAAGTACCTCTCCAAAAAGGCCTTCTGCAAGTCTGCTTAACTGGTGATTAAATTCTACAGGAGTTTAGATAGCCATAATACAGCATTGCCCATGAGAGATAATGGGAATACACGAAGTCCCACAACATCCACAGACAAATTCAATTTTCTTATCACACTCCTATAGATAAATGCCATATCATACAAGTGGCTATGTGGATCCTCTGATGGTAAGCCTGCAAATAGCCTACGATTCTGCAGCATCTGAGGTAACCCACTAGAGACTGTGAACTTTGTGTTTGTTAGTAGTAGTGGAAATACAATAGCTTTAGTCACATCCATAGCAATGGGGTTTAACCTATACTGATTCCACTGGTAAGAATTGGCATTGAACTCTTGAGGCTGTGGAATGTCCTCCAAAGGAGGTGGCTTCTCATTCCCATCATCTTTATTGTTCCTATTGAGGGCTGCATTGGTCAGTTGTTGACATTATCTTAGACCATCCTTCTTATAGTTCTGTGGATATCTGGATCAAATGGAGTTAAGGGATTGCCTTTACTCCAAGTGTTGGGCATAGACTACTAACACACCCAGCAAAGAAACAAAAACAACTAACAAAAGTAAAATAAATGAACTAAGGAGTAACACTCAAATTACTAATGAATTTACTAAGTCTAGACTTATTCCCTGGCAATAGTGCAAAAATCTTGATGTCGCCTAAGTTACACCTACTTTTTAGAGGATAAAGCGATCGCTGTCAAAAAATAGAAGCTAACCAAGGTTAGAGTCGAACCCACAGGGAACACATAGATTCAAGACAAATACACTAATATACAATCTAAGTAGTTAATCGACTCAATTCCCCAAAGGGGGAGTTGCAATAATCAATGAGAAAAATAAACTAATTATCAAGAGAGAAAAATCAATAATAGAGAGCAACTATGGTATTATATTCCCCATGATTCCCCAACTCAGTACACTGGATAACCTAATTCTTGTCTAGTGTATAGCATGCAGGATGGTAATTTAAGTTCACCAAGACCTTTGGTCAAAGGTGAGAGGTGAGTTTCACTATACGACTTGGCCTATCTTCACAGTGTGCATTACCAACAATTACCTATAAGTCCCTATACAACCTCCCCTAATTACCTATAAGTCCCTATACAACCTCCCCTTGGCCCAATTTGGTTGATTAGATAAGAACACATTAACCGAATCTTGTTAATTAAGCTCTTTTCCTATTCATTACTACCTTGGTCCAGTTAGTAACACTAGGGGAGTTCTAATGTTATCCACCACTAGAAAACATGCAAAACGAAAAGAGTTAATTATAATACATACATATATACCTTCCAAGAATCATGAATTATATGATTTTACTTTGTTAGTTCTTCATAGTTCCCACAACCCTAGTTGTGGATTTTATTAAGATCAAGCAAATCAAATGTCAATGAAAAACACAAGCTAGGAGATTGAATTTAAAGCAAAATTATTCTCAAAGACTCTCTCACAATTTCCTCTCTAAGAATATTGAGTTCTCTGAGCACTAAACCTAAAACTAAACAACACTTGCGTGAACTATTGAGAACTTCTAGAAAAAGGACCTAAAAACTTATTTATAATAAATAGAAACAAGTCCAAAGAAAATTAGGAAAACTGGCCGACAAACTCCACGAAAGCACTTTACAACCCATAATGTCTTTTACGGCTCATACTCGGGGCCTCGTAATCAGCTGCTAGAATTTTAGACTTAACTTCTATGACATTCCTTTATTTGTAAAGTGATTTAGACCTGTAAAGGGGGTTTCGTCTGATGAGTTTCCTTCAAGTCTATTTCACTAATCCTCACGGCATGAAAGGTAGTCTATGACTCGTAAAATGATTCACAACTTGTCTGCATGTTTGTAGACTTCAACTTCAGCAAATAACCCCTCACTGGAAATCCTCATAAAATATATCTATGACTCGTAGAATGCTCTATGAGCCGTAAAATGTCTCGTACAACAGCAAAAACCGACAACTTCTATAATTTTTTCCCAAGTCATAGCCAATATGTAATCCTATAAATCTAAACACAAAAACACACATAAGAACAACTAAAGTTGCATTAAGAACACACAAAATCCCAAGTTTTAAGAATCAAAAGTGTTGTATTTTTGCAGCACATCACCTATTCCTTGGGACAAATTCAAAGCCACCTTCTTCAATCGCTTCTTTCTTATTGAACTAAGGGAGGCCAAGATGATGGAGTACATGAATCTCAAGCAAGGCTCCCTGACTGTTAGAGAATATTCCCTCTAATTGAATAGCTCTCAAGGTATGCTCCTCACTTTGATTGTCAATTCTGGGGCAAGGATGAACAAGTTTATGTCAGAAATATCCAACTTAGTCGATGAAGAATGTCGTACCACTATGCTTATTGGGGATATGGAATTGTCTCAGCTCGTGACATATGTCGTGCAACATGATGGAGAAAAGCTTAGAAAGAGAAAGAGTAGGGAGTCCAAGTGGGCTCATTATGATGGAGGATTCCAAGGTGCTAGAGGTGGTGGAGATGGTTGATTCCAGTAAGGTCACAAATTTCAAGGTCAAGGGTCAACAAGTGCTAAACAGAAAAGATTCACCAATGATAGGGTGCCAAACCATAAGACTCATGCTCAAGGTGGAAATGGTGGACTGACTCTTCCTAGGTACCCAAAATGTGGAAGGAATCATAATGGCACATGTCTAAGGAACATGGGTGCATGCTTTGGGTGTGGCATGATGGGCCACAAGATTGATAACTGTCCACATGCTCAAAAAAAGGGAATAGATGGTCTTCCTCAAGGACATGATACTCATGGAGACCAAAGGGCTTAAGGTGGTCAATAACGGAGTGCTCCACGTCACAATAGATTATATGATCTTCAATAGTGGCAAGGGTGGATGAGACACCTAATGTTTTACTGGTATAGTAAAGGTTTATGATTATGATCTATATGCTTTAATGGATCCAAGTGCCACTCTATCTTTCATTACACCATTTCTTGCTAATAGGCTTGATGTGTATCCTAAATTGTTATGTGAGCCCTTTGAGGTGTCTACCTCTATTAGCGAGTGTATTGTTGCTAGAAAAGTCTATAAGAGTTTTCCCATGTCCATATTGCATAAAGTCTTGCCTTGTGATTTTGTATAACTTGACATGGTAGATTTTGATATTATTCTTGGTATGGATTGGTTACATGCATATCATGCTTTCATTGATCATAGAACCCACAGTCTTAGGTTCTAATTTCCTAATCAACTCGTCCTTGAGTGCGAAGGTCATGATTTGGTTGTTAACGATAGGTTCATATCTTATCTTAAGGCACAGGAATTGATTGCTAAGGGTAGCATTTATCATCTTGTAAGGGTTAGGGATGTCGAGTCTAAAGTTTTTCCTATTGAGTCGATTCTGGTGGCCAATGAGTTTCTTAATGTCTTTGTAACGACCCATAGTTTAGGAGCCCTAAGTACAAAGAAGTTGTCTTGAAAGTCTAGGTTATCAGACAACTTACAGCTTGTAAGATGATATATAACAGGGTTCGACTCTTAAACATAGAACTTCAGGAAGGGGAAAATTTTCCAAGTGTGGGGTAACCCATGGACCAAGTTACGACCCTTAGGATACCTTATGGCCCATAGATGGGTTCGTAAGTGGGACCCATATACAAGAAGGAAATTTGGAGTTTTCAGGAAGGTGACTTATGAATTATCAGACAACTCGTGGAGCAAGATTCGGTCCGTATATGGTTTCATGGAATAAGGTCAATAATAAGGGAAAACCTTGGCTAAGTGTGGAAAGACTCTATGAGTCCAACCATGGCACGTAAGTACTTTCATGGCCCATATTGTCAATCATAGTTTTCAATTTAGCAAAAGTCAATTTTTAGGATTTTCAGGTGTATCATCAGATGAGGGGACTTATAGCCCTTAAGTTAACCTATAGCCCATCATCAAGGTTCAATAAGTCACATCCGATAGTTTTTAATAAGGGACAATTTGGTCATTTCCAACAGTTCTATTCCTATACTACATCATTTGGGGGGTGAAAAGGGAGACCTATATTAGTATTCAATCCCTAGAAACACACCTTATCCTCTCATTCTTTTAATTCCAAATTCTTAAGGCAAAAGCTCTCAAGAACAAGGCTAGCGTTTTCAAGTTTCTTGCCCAATGGCTTCAATTCCTTTTCTCTCTAGTTCTCCAGGTATATGAGTGGATTTATGGGTATCCCTTCACCCATAATATTCCCTATTATGCAATTTACCTTTTCTTTAAGTTCCACAATTTAAAGTGCATGATTATGGTGATTTCTTGATTCTTATGTTATTATATGATGCTTATAAAGTTAAATGATTATTTTGCTAAGTAAATATATACATTTTTGAAGTATGTTGTTGATTGCATGATGAATTTTGATATGATTAAGATTTGGTGATTCAATGTTCCTTTTCAAAGGAATTTCCTAAGACTTATGTGATTTATAATTGTTCCATGCATCAATTAAGCCCACCTTATTTTCAGTGAAAGTTTCCTATGAATTATGAATATGAATAGGGAACTTATGAAGAGCTTCAAAGTTAAAGGTTACTAAATATATGCACGACGATTATTTTCCCAAAAGATGTTTAAGAAAGATTCTTAAGTTCGAGTTATTCCTAGGATTGCTACTTATTATTCTAATATTATGTTTTAAAAGATTTTCGTGGGATAACTTAGCACTGAGAGGACTAGAGATTTGGACTCAATCTATTAGTTGAGGCATGATCCCTTGAAGCTAAATCTCCATGTCTCTAACTATGTGCCACCATAGGAGCCTTATAGGCTAGGCTAGTGGATCCACATAGGTCCAAAAGTTATGAAAGATGCAATTACAAAGCTACTAAGTTTTGGATATCTACTTTGACAAGTAGATTTCCCTTTTCCTAATGGAAGGAGTGTCTTGGACTTTTCCCAATGGAAGAAGTTCATTGAATTCTATGTAATATCTCACATGGTTTTTCTGTAGGTTATGGTCCATTCCCACAAGTTTACATAATCTTATGACACATCTTCACTTTATGTGTTTTCTTATGCATTGTCTCAATTGACCTGAGACTTACTCTTTGTGCATGTTTAATCTTGTCTCATGATTCTTTTATCTAATGTATATCTATATGTTACGATTAGTTATGATGGCATTACAATTTCATCTATGCATTGCATCTTATATACTTAGTACATTCAAACGTACTAACGCATATTTGCCTGTGTGATTTCATCATGTAGGGACAGGTACTCCTACATTAGCTCGTGGCTAACAGTTGGTGTTAGAGACTATTGTATTGTTGTGGTGAGCCCTTAGTTTGGGTCTCCACCTATTTTTCACTCTACTCTTTACTTTTTGTTTTTAGATGATGTATTTATAGCCTTTTTGAAACTTTTAATTTCTATGTTGTCTATTATGGATTTTAATTCTATTTGATGGAAACCAACTATACTGGTACCATTTGTTATGTATTAGTGGCGTTCCTATGGACTAAAATGATATTTTGTAATTTCATTGCTTTTTAATTTTGCTTCATTGCATAAGATGGCTCATAGCCCCTTTCCCCTTATGTTTTCCACAATAAGTTTCTATCCAACACTTGTGAATGCTTGAGATGTGTATATGGCTTGGGTGGTGCCTTTAGGTATCTCATTTTCCATGTGATGACTAGGCCCCTAGGTCGGGTCGTTACAATCTTTCCCGAAGAACTCCCCAGTATTCCTTCTGCAAGGAATGTAGATTTTTGTATAGACCTCCTCCTCAATACACAACCCATTTCCATTCCTCCCTATCATATAGCCCTGGCCTATTTGAAAGAATTAAATGACCAATTAAAGGACTTATTGAAGAAGGGTTTAATTAGGCCTAGAAAGCTACTTTAGGGTGCACCGGTGTTGTTTATAAGGAAGAAGGATGGCTTCACTTAGAATGTGCATCGATTACCGGTAACTCAGCAAGGTCACCATAAAGAACAAGTATCCCTTACCAAGGATAGATGACCTATTTAACCAATTGCAAGAGGCTAGTCATTTTTCTAAGTTTGATCGTCGATCCAAATTCAAATAAGGGTAAGGGAATGAGATATTCCTAAAATGGTTTTCCGAACAAGGTATAGGCATTTGGAATTTGTGGTGATGTCTTTTGGCCTAACTAATGCATTGACAATATTTATGGATCTAACGAATAGGGTCTTTAAATCCTACCTTTATATATATATAAAATAACCAAAAGGGTTAGAAGGATTTGTTGTATATTGTGATGCTTTAAGAATTGGGGGTGTGTGTTGATGCAAAGTCGGAAGGTCATTGCCAATGCTTCTAGGCAACTAAAAGTGCATGAGTGTAATTATCCTACTCATGACCTTAAGCTAACGGCCATAGTATTTGCTTTGAAAATATGGAATCATTATTTGTATAGGGTACATGTAGATGTTTTCACCGACCACAAGATCCTTCAATATGCATTCACCCAAAGAGATCTCAACTTGAGGTAACTTAGGTGTCTTGAACTCATTAAGATTATGGAATGAGTGTACATTATCACCCCGGGCAAGGCTAATGTAATGATCGATGCTCCATGTAGGAAGTCCATGGCGAGTATAGCTCTCATTAAAGATGGTAATGTAACAACCCCAAAAAGTGCCCGAAAATGTGCCTCGGAATGCCTGAAATTTTAATTCTTATATATCCCAAAATCCATTTGTTATTTAGAAAATCTGACTTTATATTTGTGTTCAAGAGGTCCAAATTAGAGGGGACAGGGTCTAACCCCGATTTAAGATCAAAGATTTAGCAATTACAAAATTTCAAGAATGCAATTTCTAGAACAGTTTCCGCGTCTGGGGTGCGACGCGCCCCAGTATTATTTTGTGCATTTTCTGTTTCTCGGGTCCAAGGCTTTGGGTCTTGGGCCCAAGGTTTCCTATATGTGTTTTTTACATATACTTAGCCTTATTTCACCCTCATATCATCCTTAACATTCCTCAATATTCTCTCAAACAATTAGACTCATATTTCACCCTAAAATCAAGTCCCGAAACTCAAGACTAATCTTAAGGATTTCTTCAACGATTTCATTCAAGTTTCAAGTCTCCATCTTCAATCTTTGTCAAGGATTCTCCAAAGCTAAAGTATGTGGTGTTGAACCATTGGGTCCTTTCACCCATGGTGCCTAAACTTCCTTTTCATTAAAATTCCATGATGTAAAGTTAATTTTACATGTGGGTCTTGTATATTGAGAAATTTATTGCACAGTGATTTTAGTTCATGAATGTATGGTTGTTTAGCATGTGTTGAGCTCTAAAACTTGGATCTAATGTTGGATTTCATGAAGGGTTTTGACGTGAATGTCTTGAGAGTGTTGAAAGGTGTTAACTGATGGTTTTACTATAGATTTTCTTGCATAATTTCATCTCTAAATTGCATGGTCTCTTACCCCCATTACACACACCCCAAGTGTTTGATAAAATGTTTGATTAATGTTTCTTGTGGAATTGAAGGTCCAAAGAATGAGATATGATATGATTGATTTTATAGTGATGAAATGAGCTTATGTACATGTTGTATTTTATATAAAGTGTTGTATTAGACTATGCCCAATCTGGGGGACTAAGAATCCGGACAACCGAGGTGGGGGTTTGTACTCACTAACTAAGGTGGGGGTTTGTACTCATCAACCGAGGTGGGGGTTCGTACTCATCAACTGAGGTGGGGTTTTATACCCATCAAACTATGTGAGGGGTTTGTACTTTGCCACAAGGGTGATAAAGTGTGATTATCATCAAACATGTACCCGTTGTTAATTGGAAGTTGGAAACTGATAGGGGTTTGTCCCACACCACCAGCATGATGGGGTGAGATCATTATCAACCGACCAAGGGGTTTATACTTTGAAAATCTAATTGGTCTATTCTTCACTGATGATATCCTATGTGAGTATGAGTTATTTAGGCATGTTTTACTTATGTATTGATCATACATGCCATATTGTTACATCATTCCTATTGCCTATTGTTATGCATTTTGATTATGATGCCTATCTCTCATTGCATTGCATCCTACATACTTAGTACATTCAAAATACTAACACATACTCTAGCCCACATGATATCACTATGTAGGAACCCATGCCCAAGTTGATCATCCTCCTCCTCCATGTGGCTAGTTCGATGCTACTCAAGCTAATTGGTGAGTCCTCCATTTTGAGGACTTTGGTCTACGTTCTACTATCTTGTATTGAGACACTTTACTTCATATTTATTTTAACTATGAGGGTGAGCTCGGTTACCTTGTCTTTGCCCCCATTCTTATTTATGTATTTAGAGGTGTTTGTTAGACAAGTTGTGTATCTATGATTTGAGCTCACACTCCTTATCTCTTGATGGTGATGTTTTGCAAGCTATCCCTTAGTCCCTTGCCCCTTATTCTTACTTTATGCCTTTTTACATGCTTCCCCGACCAATGATGTGTAATGACAAGTTAAGAGGCTTGATTGGGGACCCTTTGGGCTCCCCATTTGTCGTGTCATGTCTAGGCCCTATTTTGGTTCATGAAAAACATGGTATCAAAGCACTAGGTTTTTAGACTTGGTATCAGGCCCTATTTGGATCGTGAAAAATTTGGTGTCATGTCTATCCTCGGAGTCCAACACACCACGCCGGTTAGAGTCTTATTTATGGTTGTGTTACGAATCACAATATGAGTAGAAGGCTATGAGGCGTCCTAAGAAATGTTTCACTTCTTCATGGTCCATGTCATGCGATAGAGTTAGATCCCTTAGGGATTATTGCTAACCCCTAACCATTACATTTCAGGATATGTCTCAAGTTACTTAAGACGGCGATATATCGAATGCAGAGGTTCAAAATACTCTATGGGCAATGTCCAAACCGGTGATAACATTGGAAACTCAACTCAACCATCATGTGGGTTCTCCCGAGACTTCTAGTGGTAAGAGGGGAGGTAGTAAGGCCAAGAGGGCCTGTAATATGGGTAAGTTCCAAAGTCTCAAGGGTAGAATTGATACTATGTGTCCAACATGTGGTAAGGCTCATAGAGGCCCATGGTTGAAGGATACCAACACTTGTTTCAGTTATGGGGAAGTGGGGCATAAGAGGAAGGATTGCCCCCATAGTCGCAATAAGAGTAAAAGAGGTGATGGTGGGATGACTAATCCCAAGTGTCAAAGGTGTGGAAAGTATCATGGTGGCTCATGCTTGAGGAAGAGCAATGCTTGTTATGGGTCTAGTAAAGTGGGTCACTAGCTAAAGGATTATTCGTAGGTTCGAAGGAAGCGTAAGGGTGACCAACCTTTAGATCTAGGTGGTCCTGTTGATAAAGTGACTCAAGGAGGGGATGAGATGCCCGATGCTACTACCGGTAAGCTGAAGTTTTCTTGGCTTTGTTGTGCATGTATTGCTAGGCCACTATTTTTTTTCTATCCTTTTTGATTGCTAGTGGGGCTTCTTGTGTGCCCAAGTTGTTGTGTGGGCCTTTTGTGTCCATTCTTTTTGTTGCTAGAAGGTTTATAGGTATTGATCCAGGTTTGCATTATATTAGGTCTTACTTTGTGGTTTGTTGGAGTTGGCATGGTAGATTTGGATGACATTATAGGGATGGAATAGTTACATGCATGTTGTGTCTTCATGGATGGTAGAATCCATAGAGGTAGCCCCGATTCCCTAATGGGCCCGTCTTTGAGTGGGAGGTTGTTAAATGGTAGCAAGGGAGGTAGGTTCAATTCATGCCCTAAGGTACAATTGGTCTCTAAGGGGTTGCATTTGTCATCTTGTGAGAAATGGAGGTATTGAACCTAAGTTGTTTTGTCTATAGAATTGTTGGTGGTAGTAGATGAGGCTTTTAATATCCTTTCCGATATTTTGAATTTTAGGGTAGTGTCCTTTGGTTTGACTAGTACACCGGTTATGCCTATAAGTCTCATGAGTAAGATCTCTAGTCCTTACCCTAATAGATTTATGGTGGTTTTGGTGCTGATAATGTAGTTCGTTCCCTAATGAGGTAGTACATGTGAATCATTTGAGAGTAGTATTACATGTTTATGGAAGAAGGTTGGGTTCTAATAGTAGAGATAGGAATTTTGGTGGTAAGAGGTTGCCCTCCTAGGTTGCGTGGTGCCCGGTGATGGTATTAAGGTGGACTTTAGTAAGATAAAGGTGATTAGTTGTTGGCCCTAGACCTTGACTTCCTTGGGTATCAAAAGCCTCTTGGGTTTAGTAGGTTATTAGCGGAGATCGTGAGTAGGTTCTCTTCTATTATTACTCTTATGACTTAGTTGACCCTAATTAAGGCCATGTTGTGACCAACGTTTTGAGTAGGCTGAGTTGATAGGTCCGGGAGTTGCTATTTCTTGTATTATTCCTTGGTGCTAGTAGGATTCATGTGTATGAGGGATGATCATTGATCCCTTCCAATCAAGGAGACCCGAAATTATTTTCAAGAAAACCTACATGGTTTTTACTTATTTTAATTTGGGATTTAAATATTATGATTCCTAAAATTCCATTGATGCGTGGGTAGTATTTATCTGATGATTTTAATGTGATTTAAACCGTTACATAAGGATTTAATTTGGGCTTATGAAGTTATAAGTATGCATGTTTCCCTTTTGGAAATCATTATGCATGAGAGATTACACTGTGGATTTAAATATGGAATTAATTACGTTTTCACTTCAACTTCATATTATAAATGTTGATTTTAAATAGAGTCTTAATTACCCATGTCATTTCCTCTTTGTTCATAGCATATGCATTCATGTACATGGATTATTTTGTAAAATTATGTTATGGGTAAGCCCAATTTCGTTTTATGGTATGATTTTGATAAGAGGTTGGTTATGACAATATTATAATCACATATATGTCTTAGATTTTGGTTCTTTAAGCATTTTGGGTGCTTGCACCATTTTGTATATGAATGGGCTATTCCTATGCATGAGTATTATGACGATGAAATTATGATTTTTGCATTTGAACCTAAATATGAATTATTATAAATGTTGTTTGGCGTTTAAGCCTAATTGTGCATTAAAATCATTTGGAAAATGACTATTGCCTCTTTGAAGCATATACATGCATATTACAAGTATTCTTATGGGATGACGACTTAGCTTATTGTGTTAAAGGTCTTGGGGTAGTTTGGGCTACTTGCATAGCATGTTTCTAATGAGTGTAGAACCTGTAAGGTTGTAATATGATGGGTAAGGATGGTCGATTTATTTAGTCAACTACGATGGGTTAGTCACTTCTCTAAGATTGATCTTTGGCTTCGATTCTGTCTCCAAGTAAGGATGAGGGTAGGTGATATCCCTAAGTGTCCTTTTCGAACTAGGAGTGAGCATTTTGAATATTGATGTAGTTGTTTGGTTGGCTTATGCATCGATTGTGTTTATGGGTTTCATGAATAGGGTCTTAAAATCCTAACTTGATATGTTTGTGGAGGTCTCTAGTTATGAGGTATTGATTTGTTTAGAGCTTGTGAATCATTTGGGGGTAGTGTTGCAAGCCTTATGGAAATGAGAAGTTATTTGCTAAACATATAGGTGTGCATTGTGGATAACAAGAAGGTGGTTAGAATTCTTAAGGATTATGAAATGGGTGTGCATTATTTTTCCCGGATAAGGCTAATGTTGCGGTCAGTGCTCTAGGTAGCCTAGCATGTATTGTCGATGGTGGAAAGGAGGAGGCTAGTGCGGTCCATCGGTTGGTTAGATAGGAAGTTAGGTTAAGGGAAGTTGAGCATGGTAGAATAGCATTCTTGGTGGTTCCAAATCTTCTTGGGTTAAGAGGACTAGATTAGGCAACGCCTTGATTTCCTCCTTATTAGAGTTGGAAATTTTGGGTGAGAGAATGATAGAGTGGAGGTTGTCTACCAAGGGGGAGATGGCGGTTATGGTACCAAGTGAGTTAGGTATATTTAAGATTGACAATTAAATTGAGGATTGTGAGTCCTTACAAGAGTGTAGAGGGAGGTCGGTAAGGTTGCATAAGTTTGGGGATTTGCCTATGGATGTAGATATGGTTTGCTCGGTTCTTCATGTTTCTAGGTTAAGTAGATGTGTTGGTGGCTCTAGTGCTATAGAACTCTTTGATATGGTGGGTGATGTAGAGGATAAGTTGACTTAGAAGGAGGTCCCGGTGGAGGTGTTGGATAGATGAATGGAGAAGTTGATTAATGAGGATGCGGTGTTCATTAAGGCCCTCTTGAAAGGATCATCAAGTCAAAGGTGTCTCCAAGGAAGCCAAAGCAGTTTTATGGGAGCAATATTCATACCCCACTCACTCTAATCAAGTCCAAGATAACAACTAAGCTCTTCATGTGGTTCCAAATCTTATGTTTCATCCCCCACGTCATTCATATGCATTCATGTTTAAATTGGCAAGTTTATGATGATTTTACACTTATGATTGGGATTTTGAAAATGGGGCTATACATGTTATGTTGCATTCTTATTGGCTCTAATTTGATGATGATCATTCTTATCTTGTATGTCTCTTTTACATTTGGGGACGAATGTTCCCAAGGGAAGATATTGTAATGACCCCAAAATATGCCCAACAATGTGCCTTGGAATGCCAAAAATTTTAATTTTCATATAACTCAAAATCCATTTGTTATTTAAAAAATGTGACTTCATATTCTTGTTCAGGGGTTCCGAATTAGGGGGGACAGGTTCTAACCCCGATTTAAGATAAAAGATTTAGCAATTATGAAATTTCAAGAACGCAATTTCCAGAACAGTTTTCGCGTCTGGGGTGCGACGCGCCCCAGTATATTTTGTGCATTTTCTGTTTTTTGGGTCCAAGGCTTTGGGTCTTGGGCCCAAGGGTTCCCATGCGTGTTTTTTACCTATAATTAGCCTTATTTCAGCCTCATATTATCCTTAACAATCCCCAATATCCTCTCAAACACTTAGACTCATATTTAACTCTAAATTCAAGTCTCAAAACTCAAGACCAATCTTAAAGATTTCTTCAAGGATTTCATTCAAACTTCAAGTCTCCATCTTCAATCTCTTTCAAGGGTTCTACAAAGCTAAGGTATATGGTGTTGAACCATTGGGTCCTTTCACCCATGTTGCCTAAGCTTCTTTTTCATTAATATTGCATGATTTAAAGTTGATTTTACATGTGGGTCTTGTATATTGGGAAATTTACTGCACAATAATTTTAGTTCATGAAAGTATGGTTGGTTTAGCATGTTTTAGACTCTAAAACTTGGATCTAATGTTGGATTTGATGAGGGGAGTATGGTTGTTTTAGCATGTTTTAGACTCTAAAACTTGGATCTAATGTTGGATTTGATGAGGGGTTTTGACGTGAATGTCTTGGGGGTGTTGCAAGGTGTTGATTGATGGTTTTACTACAAATTTTATTGCATGATTTCATCTCTAAATTGCATGGTCACTTACCCCCGTTTCACCCCCCCAAGTGTTTGATAAAGTGTCTGACTAGGGTTTCTTGTGGAATTGAAGGTCCAAAGCATGCGATATGATATGATTGATGTTATAGTGATGAAATGAGCTTATATATATGATGTATTTTATATAAAGTGATGTATTAGACCATGCCCAATCCAGGGGACCAAGAATCTGGATAACCGAGGTGGGAATTTGTACTAATCAACCGAGTTGGGGGTTTGTACTCATACAATCGAGCTAAGGGTTTGTACTAATCAACCAAGGTGAGGGTTTGTACTCATCAAACCAAGTGAGGGGTTTGTACTTTGCCACCAGGGTGATAAGGTTTGATTATCATCAACCATGTGAGGGGTTTGTACCTCACCACTAGGGTGATGGGGTGAAATCATAATCAACCGAACAAGGGGTTTATACTTTGGAAATCTAGTTGGTGTATTCTTCACTAATGATATCCTATATGAGTATGAGTCACTTAAGCATGTTTTACTTATGCATTGATCATACATGTCATATTTTCACATCATGCCTATTGCCTATTATTATGCATTTTGATTATGATGTGTATCTCTTGTTGCACTGCATCCTACATACTTAGTACATTCAAAAGTACCAACGCATACTCTTGCCTATGTGATATCACCATGTAGGAACCGGTGCCCAAGTTGATCGTCCTCCTCCTCCACGTAGATAGTTCAATGCTACTCAAGCTAGTTGGTGAGTCCTTCATTTCGGGGACTTTGGTCTACGTTTTACTATCTTGTATTGAGACACCTTACTTTATATTCGTTTTGACTATAAGGGTGAGCCCGGTTACCTTGTCTTGGCCCCCGTTCTTATCTATGTATTTAGAGGTGTTTGTTGGACAAGTTATGTATCTATGATTTGAGCTTAGACTCTTTAACTCTTGATGGTGATATTCTGCAAGCTATCCCTTAGTCCCTTGCCCCTTATTCTTACTTTATGCCTTTTTGCATGCTTCCGCAACCAACGATGTGTAATGACAAATTAAGAGGCTTGATTTGGGACCCTTCGGGCTCCCCATTCGTTGTGTCACGTCTAGGCCCTATTTTGGGTCGTGACAGGTAAGAAGGAATTGGCAAAGGAAATCCATTGGTTGGCTAGATTGGGGGTTAGGTTAAATGAAGCCGAAAGTGGAGGTTTGGTTGTTGTAGATGGTTCAAAATCTTCTTTTATTGTAGAGGTCAAATCTAAGAAAGACCTTGACCCTACTTTGGTGAAATTGAAAGCATTGGTGGAAGAGCGCAAGGTAGAGGTTTTCTCCCAAGGGTTAAATAGTTTCCTTAGGCACCAAGTATGTTATGTGTAACAAATGTTGATGGGTTGAGGAACTTGATTTTAAACGAGGCACATAATTCATCCTATTCCATTCATCACGGTTCTACAAAGGTGTATAGGGATTAAGGAAAGTATATTGGTGGAGTGGCATAAAGTGTGATATTTCAAAGTTTGTAGCTAAATGTTACAATTGCCAACAAGTTAAAGTCGAACATCAAAGGCTGCGTGACCTAGCCCAAGATATTGAGATTCATACTTGAAAGTGGGGAGATATCAACATGGATTTTTTGATGGTTCGCCTAGGACCAAAAAGCATTTTGATTTATTGTTAATAGAATGATGATGTCGGCTCACTTCTTACATGTTAAAAGTACCTGTGGTGCCAAAAATTATGCTAGGTTGTACATCCATCATTTGGTTAGGTTGCATGGGGTTCCACCGGCTATCATTTCGGATCATGGTACTCAATTTACCTCTCACTTTTGGAGATCCTTTCAAAGAGGCCTTGGTACTAGAGTCAAGCATAGCATGAACTTTCACCCACAAATGGATGGCCAAGCTGAAAGGACCATTCAAACTCTTGAGAATATGCTTAGGGATTGTGTGTTAGAGTTTAAGGGTAGTAGCATCTTCCACTTATTGAGTCTTCTTACAACAATAGTTATCACTCTAGCATTAGGATGGCACTGTTTGAGGGCTTGTATGGAAGACATTGTAGATCCCTGGATGGGGATTTGAAGTGGGAGAAATGACTTTGATTGGTCCAAATTTGATTATGCATGCCATAGAAAAAATGAGACTCATAAGAAAAAGGTTTGAGAATAGCTCAAGGTAGGCAAAAGTCCGTCTCCGATATGAGGAGAAAGGACCTTGAGTTTAGTGTTGATGATTGGGTTGAAGGACTCACCTATGAAGGATGTAGTTCGATTTGGTAAGAAGAGAAAGTTGAGCCTTATATATGTAGGGCCTTATAGAATCTTTAGGTGAATTGGTAAGGTTGTTTACGAGTTGGATTTGCCTATGGAGATGAGCATGGTTCATTCGATCTTTCATGTGTCCATGTTGAGAAATATGTAGGTGATCCAAACTCTATTGTGCCTTTGGAGGTTATTGGCATTGAGGAGAATTTGGCATATAAAGAAGTTCCAGTTGAAATATTAGATAGGCAAGTGAAGGGGTTAAGGAACAAAGAAGTAACATTCATCAAAGTCCTTTAGAGGAATCAACAAGTCGAAAGCGCTATTTGGGAAGCCAAAATAGACATAAGAAAGCAATATCCTTATCGTTTCAACTCTACTCAAGCCTAAGGTAATAATTTAATCCTATCTATGGTGTCTAAGTCATGTATTTCATCCCTTTATGTCATTTTGCATGCATTCGTACTCATGGTAACATGTTTTGATCGTATTTTGGTGCATGAGTTCACAACTTTACGAAAATAGTGTTTAAGTTACATTGATGCATTCATGTTGGCTAAAACCTTTTTTAAACACTCTTCGCAAGCATATTTTTATCACGGTAGGGAACGAATATTCCCAAGGGAGAGATATTGTAACACCTCTCACGCGACATGGAATCTCCTTATAGCATATTTCTTAAATATCTTAATTTCTATATACTTTTTGGCTAATCTAAGTTCATATTCATTTATCAGAAGCAAAATTAAGTAGGAAAAGAGGTCTCCCTCTATTTTTAGGTTGATCATATCAAAAAATAATTTTTTAGTTGATTTTTCTTAACCAGAAAAGTATGCGATCTCTCTCCATCGCGGAGAGGGTACTAGATAGTACAAAAGTGGTCTTAACTCATTTATAGGCCAAACCAAGGGAAAATTAAACTTCAAACAAAAATGACCTTAGTGGGAGCAAGTCCGCATTGTGGACATCTGTCATCCAAGAACAATTTTTTTTGAACTTTTTCAAATTCAAATAAAGGAAGTTGAGAGATAACCCAACACCCTTATAGACGAAAACTTTTGAACATTCAGAAATTTTTACCGTTAAATCTCTGATAAACTCTCCCAAATTCCTCCCAAAAGCCCTCAATCAAATTCATTCAAATTCCAAGGATTTCAAGTTCCTCAACTCTCAAGGTGATTTCTCAAGTATTCTTCATCAAATTTTAAAGCTTCAAGGTATGTAGGTCTTTCATCCATGGGTTCTTCCACCCATGGAGTCCCAAAACCCCTTTTAACTAAATACCTTGATTCCATGGGTTGTTTATTTATGGATATCTCCTATTACTAATTTAGTGCATAATTTATGTTTGAAATTGTTAGTTATTGGTTTATTAAAGCATGAGCTCCTATCAAAGATGAATATAATGATGCATTACATGATATTAAAGTTGTGCATGTTATGATATCTTGAAAAATTATGAAAGATTTTAGATTTTGAAATGGATTTCATGATTCCCTAATTGGGGTTTTATTGTGATGATCATGGGTTGATTTGAATGTTTTCCAAATGAATGTGTGTTACTCCATTCATGCCCTATACTCTTCTATTGCATGATTTTAAGCTTCTATGCATAGACCCACCATGTTTGACGAAGTTTACATGATAATGTTTCATATGTTGATAATATGTTTTATGAAAAGTTATACAAGACATGTTATGATGATTTATGGCCTTATAAGAATGATATGAACTCATGAAAAGTTCCATGAATGATAAGCAAGCTTTTGAGCCCTGTTGTGAAATGTTACACCCTCTTGTGAATAGAGAATGCTCACTTGAAGGGGACAATAATATTAATGAGCTACTCTTACTATTCTAATATATTTTTACAAGTTATTCAAGTTATGATTATACTTATGTCTGTATTATGTATTTTGTGAGACTAGGCTTAACACCGAATATTATTTAGAGTGGGGGGACTATCCCCAATGATCCTTATATAAAGCTTTACTTCCCATAACAATGTGCCACCATAGGTTTGTATTGTTTTCCCTAAATGGGATTGTCCTAGTGCATCCAACTAGTTCAAGTCACCTACTAAAAAGGTCATACCATAAGATAAGGATATCATGTACACCTACCAAAAAGGTCATGCCGTAAGGTAAGGGTATCATGTAACCCCATCTAAAAAGCTATGCCATAAGGTGAGGGTGTGGTTTACCTTGGCAAGTAGAACACTCCTTTTTTGATATGGAGAAAATATCAGGATTCTATATAGTAGCTGGCATGATCTTATATGTCGATTACGGTCTCTTCCCACATATGTAAATCATGTTATGAGATTTTGACTATCTTGCAAGCATGTTTTGGCTAAAGCATTGATCGCTCATGTCATATTGATATTCTATCCATTGTATATGATTATGCATCTTATTTATTTATTTACTATGTTCTCTTGTTTCATTGCATCGCTCATACTTAGTACATTCCAAGTACTAACGAATATTTTTTTCCTACATGATATAACATTGTAAGGAGTAGAGCTCCTATTCATCCACCCTTACATGGCTAGTTGGTTTGCTTGAAGGCTTAATTGTGATAAGACTTCCATTCCGACAACAACAGCCATTTATGTTGACTTATTTACTTTTGTTATGTAATTTTGAGGGTGAGCCCGTTATATGTCTTGGTCCCCGTTCTACTCATGCTTGTTGGTATTGTTGGATAATATGACAAGCTTGACTCTTATGATACTTACATATCTATGGAGATTTCCTTTAGTCCCTACCCCTTGTATGTATTTGTTGGGTGTTGATGGCATGTGATGATCTTCTAAGTCCCTACTTCCCCATAGCTTGAGTCTAATTATCCCTCCTCTTAGTCTTTTGTTGTGATTGAATGATGGAAATTTCTTTCCCCTTTCTCCCATAGCTTGAGTCTGAAGTCCTGAATCCCCTTAGTTTTAATTGTTTGATGCTTGATTTATGTTTCTGCAACCAAAGATGTGCTTATGTATATGACGATTGTTTGGGGTACCTTTGGATTCCCCATTCGCTATGTCGCACCTAGGCTCTAGGCTTAGATCGTGACATCTAGTTGGTGGTCACCAAGGATGCAATTGTACAGTGGCCAAAGTGTTACAAAGCGGGTATTTCTTTCTAGCTCTCTATCGTGATGCAATTACCTTTGTGAAGGCTTGTTCAAAGAGCCAAATGCAAGGGAATATTTCTTAGAAAGATGAACTTCCTTTATCCCATATTGTTGAAGTTTAATTCTTTGATGTGTGGGGTTTTGGACTTCATGGGTCAGTTTGTGAGTTCATTTGGGAATCAATATATCTTAGTGGCAGTGGACTATGTGTCAAAGTGGGTTAAGGCTATTGTATTACCCACAAATCATGGGAAGGAGGTGATAGATTTCTTGAAGAAAAATATTCTTACTGGGTTTGAAACACCATATGCAATCATTAGTGAAAGGGGATCCCATTTTTGCAATAGAATGTTTACTTCATTGCTTAGTAAGTATGGAATTAAGCATAAGGTGGCAACACCCTACCATCCTTAAACCAGTGGTCAAGTGGAGGTCTCAAATCGGGAAATCAAAAAGATCCTTGCCAAAATAATAAATGCAAATAGGACTGATTAGTCAAGAAAACTTGATGATGCATTGTGGGCATATCGTATGATGTTTAAAACTTTGATTAGAATGACCCCATACAAACCCATCTTCAAAGGCATGTCACTTACCTATTGATCTTGAGCACAAGGTGTTATGGGCCTTGAAGAAGTTGAACCTCTATTGGAATGATGCATCCAATACTCATCTTTCTCAATTACACCAAATAAAGGAACTTAGGTTGGGAGCTTATGAAAATGTTGTGATTTACAAGGAGAAAATCAAAAGGTGGCATGACATGAAGATTTTTTATGTGAATTCCAAGTAGGTGGTCCGGTGTTGCTCTACAATTCGAGGTTGTAGTTACTTTTGGGCAAGTTAAAGTCCAGGTAGTCTGGCGCTTTTAGAGTTTCTAGTGTGTTGGGAAATAGAGCCATAGAAGCAGAAACCAAGATGGGTGAGAGGTTTAAGGTGAATGGAAAATGATTGAAAATGTATTCTGGGGAACCACCAAATTTGAGGATAGTGGAAGTGGTTTGCTTGCACGAGGCTTTAAAATATTTTGTCCACGTTATGCCACGATGTTAAATTAGGCACATCCTGGGAGGCAACCACAATTATTAGTGTATTGCAATAACATATGCAGGTGTGAAAAAGTGGAATTTAGGAAAGTGACCATTTGGTGATGCAGTGTAGGGAAATGATGGATCAGCAAAGTAACTCGATGACCTCGATTTTCACCATCTTTTTGGACGAATTTTGATCTTGGGGTTACTGTGAAATTTGGAGCTCAAAAGGTTCATTCAACGCATCATCAATGGACGACTTGACCACCTTTTAAAACAAAAAAATTAGCCAAGGAGTTCTGTAAGTTTTGGAAAATCACTAAATGTGTTTGGCGGTATAAGTTAACATCATCGAAGTGCACTACCTGACCGACTTTCATATTTTTAAGAGGAAAATATCTTGTCTTTTGAAATTCCTTCTTTCGTTGTTTCATCCTTTGTCAATCCACACTCTACTAGAACAAATTTTTTTTTATTTTCATTGCTTTTTGAGTGTTAATTCCATCGTTGGTCATCAAGATTATTATCACGGTACATTGACTACTCCTTCATTATGTTTCTGGGCCTTTATCTTCGAATTTCATTAGATTTTGGACTTGGTTTCTTGAAATTGATTGAATATGTTGTAGGCCATTGCTTGTGAGTAGAAATTAATTGTTTGGGGTTTATTTGAATCATCTTTATGCCTTCAACTAAAGCCCTGGGTCCCAAATAAGTGTTTTGTTAGTGTTAGGCTTAACCGTTCTCTATGAATGAAATTGAACTCCTCAAGATATTGATTCAGATGTATAATTGCTATTCTTGATACATATGGTTGTGATTGTTATCAATGTGAGTCAATTTGATTAGGTCATTGTCGAAAAATGGGTTTTTTGTGGCAAATGTGAATGCTTGAGATTGAATTTTGCAATTGTTGGATGCTTAATTTGTTCGTCTTTTGTGTTGAAATGTTAGGTGAAGTCTGAGTAACCCATATTCGACCAAGTAACTTGAACTTAACCGATGATGGATTGGGTGACATCTTTCCTTAGGGCAAAGTCATCATTTGGTTGAATTTTTGCTAAGTGTGTGAAATCTAGGAGTCGTAGGGCTTGATTAATGTGTTATGATTGATTGTGCGGCATGCATTATGGAATTACCCCCTATTATATGTACATTGCTTGATATTTAGAATTTTGGGGCAAATTAGAGTGCCAGTCTTATTTGATGACGGTCATTTTGATCATCAAACTGATTCAGTGTGTCGCTAATTGATCACATGCATCACCGACTGGAACATAATTAGATGCTTTGGAATCTGTCAAATTCGGCGATGGATAATTTTTCTACCTATGTAATTTGGTGGTATGTTGAATTATGCATCCTATTGTAGAAGTTGACAGATGTTGAATCATTTGGTCATGAAATTTCGCGACGATTAGTTAGACCATCAAACACATTCAGTGATCCACCAAACATGTTTGACAAGCTAATGAGCCTAGCCTGCGTGAAAATTCTTTGAGGTCTCTTTGCATCCTTTTCCACGCACTTGATTCTCACACACGTATATGGTATATTTTGTTCATATACCGAGTCAAATACACCTAATTTCTAGAAGAGCTTCATCTAGAGAAACTCATAAAACGATTATAGTTGAAAGAGAAGAATAACAAAGAGAGACAAGGCCTTGTAGAGAGATATAGGGAAAAGGGAAAAAATGATAGAGCATGGGAACCCCGAAAGCGAAGAAAAGAGGTCACTTCATATTGAATGGACTGACTCTGAGGGGGAAGAAGTAGGGTCCAAGAACCCTGTACATAATCCTACTCCTAGGGAACCAACCACCAAATGCCTTTGCAATAAGGACTGAATAAAAGTGGCTTGGATCCTCAGCGTCAGGCTTCCTCAGTTAAAAATCCAAAGGAGGTCTATGTCCAAGGGGAAAGATGTCCGAGTAATGGTGATTCGGGAGATTATTGCACCTAGATGCCTAAAAAAATGTCAGGTTGAGGACAATCTTGGAGGAGAGGAGATTATCTACCAATGGGGTCATTAATAGGTACCCTTGGGGTGTGAGAAACCATTAAGTTCCATAGATTCCAATGATTTACCACACCTCGATACCCATATATTTGCAACTGGGTATGAAAATTTCAGGCATATGCATGATTTGTCCTAAAGAGCAAAGGGTGGGTGAAAATCATACATAAACCAGCTGATGTGGTAGAGATCAAGGTGTCCCAATCCTTTGCAGCGACATTGAGATTAATGATATGTTGGGATGCACATTTCGTACTCATCATGACTTAGCAAACAAAATCAAGAAAAGTACTTTAGACGATTTGAAAGGGTGGTTGGCCCAATTGATCAATAACACAGCCCCTACATGACTTGAGGAGGAGGCCATGATTGAGAAGAAGGAATTGAATATTCTGGATTGGAATTCATTCGGGTTTTTCAGTTGTAGCCTCATGTCATCACAGAATGAATCTATCCTCTAACACCACTAAGCGGCACTATTAGGGTGTATTACGGATCAGAGGTAGCTGAATCTTGGATTGATTGCTGCCCTAAAAATTTTAATGAGGGATAAACAACAGTAGACTTCCCTCTCATTACCTGGATTGATCACGTCTTTATGTAGGAGAGCTAGAGTTCCTTTCGTCTGCGAGATCAATATTAAGATCACTTCATCATCTTCTGCAGATATTAAAATAATTGAGGTTAAGTTTAGGAAGGATGAGAAAGAGAGGGCAAGGGGGAAGGTGGGCGATACTTCACCGACTATGGATGTTGAACAGTTAGAGGCCAGTACATCAGAGTTGAACTATGACTCAGGTATGTATCTACTCCTACTCAGACCTCATCTTCTCCTGTTTCACCTCCTTCATCACCTACATGGAACTTTCAAATCCATAAGCCTCCACTTCTCGACCCTTGATTACCCATGCTACCATATACCAGTTGGCCCGCTTGGACAAGTCTGCTGACACTAAAGTATCATGGGTCGAGGCTTCTGTCCCATCACTAATTGAGAAGGCCATTGCGACTACATTGGCTCCTATTGTGGAGGAAGAAAAGAAGTAGGGAGAGCTCCTTGAGGAGTAAAGTTTTAGATTGGATCTAACAGTGAATGTGGAGGAGCACGGGCAAGATTGGATGCTATTAACCCCTAATTGGAGGCTTAGGGGCGAAGGGTGGATTGAGTACTAATTTGACAGCTTTGAAAGCCAATGTTGCTACTTTAATGGTGGAGGTGATAGAGTTGAAGTCCACTATCATCACTTCTCTCTGGGTTCAGTGGATGTTCCTCCCGACACTACTATAGTTACTACTCCGGGTGCAGAGGTTGATATCAGGCATGTTATGTCTGGACCGGACGCTAATAAAGAGGGACTCGGGACTAATATACTTTTGAAGGAGCATGCCAAGCTGTTGGAGACCGAGGAGGCCGTCATTGTAGTAGCTAACTCAGGCTTCACTTTAGGTCAAATTGATGATAAGGCTGAGTAGGTCCTCTAGTACTTTGGAGTTGGAGCCTGCTCAGTCAGAGTCACAGGTCCTTGCACCTTAGCCCACAGCTCTCATTTCCACTTTGGAGGCTATCTGTAGGATATGGGTGTAGATACTCCCACTGGTTCACCCTCAGCTTCTCATCCACCACCATAAGCTGACTGATAAGGAGGACTCTTAAACTCACTCCTTCGTTTTGTCCTTTTTGGATAGATTGTTCTTGTATATTAAGGACAATGTTTTCCTTTTTTGGGGGGGAGGGGGGGAGGGGGAGGGGAAGGCGGAAGTGTATCAGTCTTGTGGATGTTTGGATATTTGGATATTATTTTTGGAGTTTGTGGTGTAAATTTTAGACACTCTTTTATTTTTTGTTTGTAAATAATCTTTTGGATTGTAATAATTAGTAAGTTTTCATTTTAATTGTGTTTGATGTTCTTTTAGTTTATGTATGTGCTAATTCTCAATTCCTTGTGATTTGTCTAAACCCTAGCATAAATGAAAAGTCAAATGAACGTCATATCTCAAATCCCTTTGCAATTCGAGTATTGATTGACAATATCTTTGATTCGGATAGGTCCATGGATGAAGATCATGTATTGACTCACTTATGAGTTTATGACAAGTGGAAACGATCCATGCATGGATTGGAAGCATCTAGATTTGACTAAATGAGTATTAAAATTTGATATGCTATGTTCTCTAGTTGCAAATGTGTATTGTATTGTTGATGTTTGAATTTGAAAGCCATTGTGCCATGTGAGATGAGGTATTCTTTGAAATATGTACTTGTTAACACCTAGAACTTACCTGGTTTGGCTTGAAGTGTTAGTTGTGTCGAATCCAAATTAAGAAGATGACCTTAGGCATTCTTTGGTTTTATTTTAAGTCTAGTTTGCCAAAAAATTTCCCTTTGCATCAAAATATCTTTAGTGGTCCCTATCGAGCTTAAGATCTTTTTGTTGGAAGCCACATTACAAGCCTTGATATTTGATTGAAAAGATTATCCTTTGTTGAACACTGTTCCCTCCTTGAACTTGAAAGTGAGAAAATAAAGGCTAAAAGCCTAAGTTGGGGGTATGAAGAGAAACGGTGTCTTCCATTTGAAAGCTTGAGGAAAAAAGGAAAATGGAGGGATAAATTTGTCATGAAAAAGAAGAAAATATTTTGAAAAAGAAAGAAGAAAATGATTAAAAAATGAGACCCTCAAAAAATGGAAAACAAATAGTTGCAAGTGCGGCAGCCAGTATTAAAGTGGAGAATCAAATGATGTCACTGGAGAAATGAAGTAAGTGACAGATAAAGAACCATGAAAAATGTATGTAGAGTTCAAGGAGGGACTTGTCACTTATACCAATGTCACACTCATAGCAGCTTGTTTCAACTTCATGAACTCTACCAACTTAGCTTCTCTAAGATCAAGAGGGAAAAACCGATTAAGGAAAGCCAATTTGAACTCCTCCCAAAGCACCTATAATACTTAGATAAGAACAGGGGCCAAGACAAAGCAATCGGGCTCACCCTCATAGTCGAAATAGACAATAAAGAAGAATGTCTCAATACATAATAAGAGCAACATAGGCCAAGGTCTCCGAAGCGGAGGACTCACCAATAAGCTTGAGAGGTAATGATCTAGCCACGTAGAGGAGGAAGATGATCAACTTGAGCACCAGTTCCTACATAGTGATCATGTAGGCAAACGTATGCATTAGTTTGTTTGAATGTACTAAGTATGTAGGATGCAATGCAACAAGGGATAGGCATCATAATCAAAATGCATAACAAAAGGCAATAGGCATAATATAACAATATGGCATGCATGATCAATGCATAAGTGAAACATGCTCAAGTAACTCATGTTCATATAGAATATCATATGCGTTAAAGAGACCAAGCAAGATTTCCAAAGCACAAACCCCTTGGTAGGTTAGTGATGATTTCACCCATCATCCTGGTATGTTAGGTATAAACCCCTCATCTAGGTTAGTGATAATTGCACCTATCACCCTGGTATGTGAGGTACAAACCCCTCATCTAGGATATTGGTAGTCTCACCTTCCACTCTAGTGTTTGAGATTCTAACCCCTCAACTAGGCTATCCATGCTCTTAGTCCCCCCGGACCAGGCATTGTCTAATACAACACTTTATATAGATTATATCATATACATAAGCTCATTTCATCATTATAACATCAATCATATCATATCTCATGCTTTGGCCCTTTAATTCCTCAAGAAACCAAATTCGGACATTTTATCAAACACCTAGAGGGTGTATAATGCTAGTATAAAACCATGATGTATAGAGATGAAATCACGCAAGAAAATCCATTGTTAAACCATCAATCAACACCTTACAACACCCTCAAGTAATATACATCAAAACCCCTCATCTGCAAATCCAAGACTTATAGCTCAAAACATAGCAAAACAGTCACAACTTTACATAGCTTTAACATAGTGAATAGACATGTTCATACTAGTAAGCCCAATTGCAAAATCAACTTTAAATCATGAAAATTGAATAAAAAGGAGATTAGGGCACCATGGGTGGAAGGACCCAATGGCTAAAACCTATATACCTTAGCTTTGATGAAGTTCTTGATGAAGATTGAACATGGAGGCTTGAAGCATGAAGGAATTCCTTATTTCTGGATAAGAGTTTTGATACTTGAATTTGAGAGTGAAAAATATGGCTAAGTCTTTGAGAGGATATTAGGGAATGTTTAGAATAATATGAGGGTGAAATGTGACTAAGTATAGGTAAAAACACGTTTGGGAATACTTAGGCCAAAGACCCAAAAGTCTTGGACTGAGATAGAAAACCTGGACACAAAAATGTATAGGAGCGCGCCAGGGGCGCGAATCGTCTCTGGAAATCACATTTTATCAATTTTCAAATTTTTCTACGGCTGCTCTTAAATCAGGGTTAGAACCTTTGTCCCCTAATTTTGACTCCTTGAACAAGAATATGAAGTCGGATTTTCAATATCGCGCAAAGATTTTGAGGTATATGAAATTTAATATTTTGGGCATTTCAAGGCACATTTTTAGGAACTTTTTGGGGTCCTTTCAGCTACGTGGCATTTAGGAGTTGTCACTTTATTTTCATTCTTTAGAGCGTGCCTTAGAGCCAAGTGTAATAGGTGGATTGTGTTTAACCTCTAAATTATTTTGAATAGCAAGTATGCCAGAAACTAGGAAAAACAAAGGCAAGGGCAAGGAAGTAGAAGTGGTGGAGGGTATACCCAATCTGATGGGACAACAAAGGCTAAAGATGTGTCTCTGTCATAGACATCTCCAACTCCTTCAGCTCCTGATGAACCAGGAAGTAGTGAAATTCCCTCAGAACCACTTGTTGATGCTACTGTGTAGGATTTGAGAAATGCAGTCCAAATATTGACTCGCATAGTTGCTAGCCAAGGTCAAAGACAGGAAGGCCTAGTTATAGGTGCAGGCGGTGCGAATGGGGTACCTAGCACAAGGATAAATGACTTCCTTAATTTGGACCCTCCATCCTTCACCATGTCAGATCCTAATGAAAATCCCGAAGACTTTTGTTGACCAGATTAAACGCACTTTAGATGTTATGCATGTGTGTGGTACCGAAGCTGTTGAGTTACCGACACATAGGTTGAAAGGTGTGACTATATTGTGGTATAAAGCTTGGAAGCAATCCAAGGATATATGATGCACCTCCAACTACATAGGAGGATTTCAAGAGGCATTTCTTGACCATTACCTGCCATTAGAAATCCGAGAGGCCTGTGCAGATCAGTTCCTGAATCTCCACCAAGGGAATATGAGTGTGAGGGAGTACAGCCTTCAATTAAATTTCGTGTTCAGGTATACTCCTAATGTAGTTGCTACTATGGTAGATAGAGTTCATCGATATGTGGATAGATTGGATACGTATCTAGTTAGAGAC